>JAOVVB010249031.1:0-20630 GCA_028570985.1 Heterobranchus longifilis | reverse complement strand
CAGCCTACACACACACACACACACACACACACACACACACCCCCCCACACACACACACACGTAATGAAGCCATAAACAAAATGACACTATAATAACACTACCTAAAAACAAAAATCTATATCTTACAAAAAAAATCATAAATTTATATTTTGTGCCCTTTAAATACCCTGTCACTACTAAGCGTTGTTATGATATCACTTTCTATAATATAAACTGTGAATTTCTGTCAGAAACATTTATGTTAGCCTAACAAGGTGTGTAAACTGAGTCCTCAGATACTTTAACCTCCTATTATGGTATAAAGATGGCAGATGGTTTTTTGTGTAAAACTGACCCAACATCAGAAATATCACCTGTCAGTTTACAGATTTTCATCATTTGTGTTTTCTTGGGAGTTTTAAATGTTCTGTTGAAACAGGAAATGACTCACTGGTGCAGGTGTGTCCATCTGCACTGAGTGTGTATCCAGGTTCACAGTAACAGCGATGGCTACCGTGTGTATTCATGCAGCGCTGGGAGCACGGTCTCTCCAGGAAACCACACTCATTCACATCTGGAGTCAATATGAAACATTATTCGAGCAGCAGATAGAAATCCTCGCAGTAAATGATGCAGGAGAATGGGTTAAGAAATTAGAAACAGAAGACTGACAATGATTTTGTGCATTATACTCTACCTTCATCACACTGAGGTCCTTTATACCCTGTGGAGCACAAACACTTGTCTGGTCCCACGCATTTTCCATTTACACATGACTTCTTGCACACGGCTGTGGAGGACGACAGACACGCTATTACACAAATCATGCTAACATCACAAACTTCTGTACAATGGTAGGCTATATGACAAGGTTCATCAATCATTCAATCAAAGCATACTAAATACATGGAAAACTTAAAGCAGAATACATTAATTTTCTGTCCACTTGAGGGCAACAGAAAAGCTGTAAACACAACACTGACATGTATCATGTTATAAAGTTGATATGGTGATTGTGTTCCGATGGCCTGTTATTTCGAAACCTCAATAGTTCGAAAAATGTCCCATTGGACAGAATGCCCATTTGCCCGACAGCCCAGGGGAATAAAAATACATTATTTCCTTCTGAAATGCGGTAAAAGTACATAAAAAACACAAGTTGAGTACAAGTAACTCAAAACACTTAAGTGCAGTATTTTAGTAAATTTACAGAAGAAGAAGAAGAAGAAGAAGAAGAAGAAGAAGAAGAAGAAGAAGAGTTTACTTTCCACTACTGATGATTCTAATGTTGATGTGTTAGTATTCAAGAAAAGCTGGTAATATTTGAGGAAAAGTGCAAAGAAAAGAAACAGAAATGCAAGCATCAAAATGTCCTCACACTTATTTCCTGGTATTTGTTGTTTTGCTGAGATGTCAAAGTGATAACCTGTGAACTGTGGGTAATGTGTCATTGTACTTGTGCTGTCACTGAATTGCAGAATGACTTACGTTGACAAATGCCATTAACATTCCTCCATCCCAAACAACAGGAAGTAGTCTGACCATAGCTGCAGAGTCCCGGCTGTGCGCGACCCCCAGTGCGCTCCAGCGCATCCTCCACTGACCTGCGGAGGCTGGGACAAAAGGTTATCAGATCATTAAGCATCATCAAGCCTTCGAGGCTTCAATTTCAGCACAGAACCAACACGAGCCGATGCCCTGAAAGAAGCTGAAACACTTCAGTATTAGAAAAGCACAGAGGTAGGAGATTTGTCTGCCCTCACTAAGTATGCAGAGAGCTAAATAAACATACTTAGAATAAAGGTTGAAGACAGCAGCCTTCATTTTTACTGCAAACTATTGTGAAACTAAAAACTAAGGCGGCGTGTTAGGTACATAAAAGAATACAAACAATAATGGAGCTGGGGGAGGTGGAAATATTCAGAGAAAAAACTCAGAATTTCCAAGATTAAGGTCGTAAATTACAAGAAAAAAACTCGAACATTCTCTGAAATTTTAAAGTCATGAATTTGCGAGAAAAAAAAATTCTCTGAGGTTAAAGTCATAAATTACAAGAAAAAAACATTGATATTCTTTGAGATTAAAGTCACACATTTACGAGAAAAAACCCCACACCGCTTCACTTTGCAAAGTTGTATAAACCTCATCACACCACAATTTCTTACAAATGTATGACTTCATAATGTCAGACAATATTTGTGTTTTTTTCCGGTAAATTTACAAATTTATTCTCAGAGAAATGTCCGATTTTTCTCTCGAAAATTCAGAGCTCTTTCTGCGAATATTACCCCTCTTCCGTGGTCTGTAAAAAAAGAAAATGACCAACAATGGCCCTAATACACAGTCGTAAAAATAACTCCCTTGTTCAACACCTCCTGAATAATAAACATGGCGTAGTTTTCTCTGTAGTCAGCAGTAAATTGAGATTTCAGTCACTTATTAATCATCAACATGTTCTTATAACACATCCATAGTTTTAACATCTATATAATGTGATGCATTGCATTGTGTTTGCTGAAAGTACATACCATGGAGAGTTTTTTAAATTTTTTTTCCCTGTAAGAATTTTTGAGGACACTATATAGTGCGTACATGGCATCATCATCCAAATTCGGAAAGAGGCACTCAAAGAAAATGGAGGATAAATGTAGTGCACTTAGACACAGCCATAGAGTCCATAAGTGTAAAAAGAGTAAAATCGACAATAAATAGACAATAAATATTAAAGGTAACAAAAATATTTTTTAAAAAGGTAGGAACATTTTCAAAAAAAGAAAATAAGAGAAAAAAAATTAATCTTGTCTACAATGAAATGCCACTAAATTACAATCCAATATTCAGATAAATATCTCGTGCATTTTTATAGCTTTCCGGATCATTTACTGCAGCTGTATATTGTAACTACATATGAAACACCTTCCTCATTCCCAAACATTCACCAGAAAAGACCTTAAATTCTAAGCAGCAATAATTTCTCCCTCATTAAAATCTGCTGTCATAAACAAAAGTGCAATAAACTACAAGGCCTACAGAACCGCCGAACAAGCTCCATTCATTGCTGCTGTTAAATCTCCTCACACCCACACTGCAATAAGAGGCTATTAAATGATTAGACACGGGCCAAGTACCTTCATTGGCCCCCAACAGTGTATGTGAAAAACACCCACATGCCTTCCTTTTTTAAAGAAATGGATTAAATTGTACAGATTCTTGTAGCATTTTACTTCTCTCAGGGAAATGCATTTCTATGTTGCTTTTAAAGGATAGATTACCTTATATAGTGATACAATTCATTTTTTTTAACAGCAAAACAAAAACAAAAACAGATTAACTTCTTTATAATCTCTTTCTTACCTGTCCTGATGTTGAGCCACGGAGATCGCAAGAAAATGCAGCATCACCACAAAGACCTTTCGGCTTATTTCAGTCATTTTCTTCCACCACAGTTTCTGTTACAAGCCTTTAAGTTCATATTAGCTACATCTATCCTCCGAAACCTTCTCTCTGACAGACGAGACACTCGTTTTGGTGATGTGTGTAAGTGTTTAAAAGCCAATTGAAGAGGTGTCTTCTGTGCCAAAGGGGATTGAAGTGTGTGTGAGTGTGAGCGTTTGTTTGAGGAGTGGAGGGAAGAGGTCACATGGTGTAATTGCAGGGTGCAGGTGTGACAGATCACCTGGGTGCAAAAAGAAAGACAGACAAGGAGAGGCAGGGAGAAAAACAAAAAGAGGAAGAATGGCGGTGCGGGAATGCAAAGAACTGAAAAAATATATTAGTTGAAAAATCCAATATCTACTCAATGTCCACTTACTGACTTGTTCTGGGTCATGTCAGGCAGTCTTCACCATCAGATGCTCAGGTGTGTCATTATTCTGAGTACTTTTTGGACTTCTTGCTCATGGAGGCTTGACAGTTCATTCTTGACATTAGAAACTGCAGCTGACAAACAATCAAGGTCTGCTTATTCTGTTTTTTTCTACTTTTTTAACTGCACAACAGCTGCTGACATCGACAACAAGGTCAGCGGTGCCTGTAATTCGTTATCCATGTTGAATTAATCACTGGTAGTCAAGGCTGATGTTTGTTTTCTTCTGGAAAAGGGTCACATGATAAGGCCATGACGAATCAGGGAAATCCAGCATGTAACTCCCCAGTAAAACCACAGCCTGTCATTTTTAGTCTCAGATTTTTGTAGGACTAAACAAAGTAGATAAAATGTAAACTGTGTTCATTCATAAGCTGGTGGGCAGATTTTTTAAACGTTGTACAGAGCAAGGCTAGCAGTTTCCCCCTACTTCCAGTCTTTATGCTAAGCTAGGCTAATCGCCTCCAGCTTTAGCTAACAGGCGTGAGTTTGATATCAATCGTTTCGTCCCAGTAAGCAAACTGTCCCTTTAAATGTGGACAAGAAGCCCTAAAAGTGCTGGGCAAAATAGAAATTCTGAAAATCTTAAGGTCTGTGACAAAAAAAACTAACTGGATGTTATCAGTGGTTATCATCCTCATATGTATGGGTTAGAAGGGGTCTGCTACACCTACTAGTAGGTTCAGAAGTCCATTATTATCTATTCACATGGTAACATAATAAAACTACATGGTTAGGTTTAGAAAAAGATTGTGGTTTGGGTTAAAACACGCTTATGGCGTTAGTTAAGAATGTTACGCAAGAACCATGTAAATAAGTCAATGTTGATTTTTGTTTGTTTGTTTGTTTGTTTGTTTGTAAAGGCTATATTTTAACATTATATCCTGAATATGTGTTTTTTTAAACTAAATAATGAATTTTTTTTGTCTTGTTTGCTTGGAGTAAAACTTACATTAAAAAGTTTTAAAATAAAATGAAATAAATGATTATTCATTAAAACTGAAAGACAGACAGAGATGAAGACTAAGTGTTTTCCAAAGACCGGGACTACGATCTCAGGGTCGGAAATAAGTGCTGGCAGCCTCAGAGGTATCGAGCCTTTGAAGCCTTAACTATTACCAGCACTGATCAGAGAGCAATCAGTTGTATTAAGCTCAGAGGCGGAGTCCATGTCTGGACGCCTGGTGGTCCTCTCACTATACACACACACACTCACACACACACACACACACGCACACACCAACACGCACGCACGCACACGCACACACCTTTACATCTGTGTGATGAATGAACATCAGCTGTTTTGATGTCATGTGTTAACCTCCGAATAATCAAACTGATTATATATCTGCACCGAACATTATTCTGCTTGTTTAGTCAGTTTACAGCAAACCAGACTTTTCTGTTCTCAGTCGACACCTCAATTTGTCTGACCCCAAAACAACAAATGGCACATATTTGGCAGGTTCCTCCAATCCCATTCAGCTAATTATGAGCTTACTGTGGGTATGTGGCCCCGGGGTGCCACCGCTGCAGAGGAGACCATAGTGTGCTCAAACTGCAAACCACACTGTTTTTAGATTCCACCAATCATACTCACAGAAGAACGTGATTGTATGAGGTGTTGGATGACAGGAAAGAAGGTGCAGTTAAGGGTGAATGAAAATTGAAAATTGGTGTGTGTAAAAGTTTTGTCTCAGTTCATTTTCAATCTCTCGCTATACTACACACAGCCCCCCACCCCAAAACCTCCATCTTGGATGGTTTTTGTCAAATGTGTCACCACCACACATCAGCAAGTGAGGTGGAAAGAAACCATAAAATGGCTGTGCGCGGTCTGCCTTGAATTAGTGCCAAACCTCACTCCGTATCTGTCATAAACGATACAATTAAACTTAATCCTGCCTGCCAAAGAGGAAAGGAGCGAGGGAAATGGAGGAGAGAAAAAAAGAAAGTGGCCGTCAACAGTAAAACAGAATGATAAACGTTGTCGGTGCTAGCGCAGTGTGTGGCAAGTGCAGGAGTTGATCAGAGAGTTGTGCTGCGCTCGCCTCCATCTGCCAGCATGGACTTGGTGGGAGCGGATCAAGATTTCAAGTGTGTCTGCGCCAAATCTGCAGATCCTCCTCCTCCTCCTCTTTTGACCACATTAGAGGTGTAACACATTGGTGGTCTTTGATTCCTCAACTTGAAAAGGGATTCCCCACAAAGAGATCAGATGGCATTTGTGTAAAGCCTCTTCCCCACCCCCACCTGCTCAAAAGATATAACATATCCGTCATAAATGATGAGGTTGGAGTGAGTCCCCCGATGTGAAAATAAGATTCCGGGAACAATGTTGGTGGTCAATCACACAGGCCATATAGTCGGCCCTTCTGCTCTTATTAAATTGTACTTTTTCATATGCAATAGTGACATGCGGGTGTATTTCGTGACAGTTCAGATGCATTTTCTCTTGCCCACAGAGATCAAAAGACCACCAGTGCACTGGAAAGTCAAATTAAACTTAATTCAATTGCAGTTAAATATGGCCACTAATGGTTTAATTTGGACTTAATTGTCGAAGGTCTGCTTTAGGTTTCGCAAGTGTATTTCTTTTTTAAATTCTGTTTAATTTTCTTGCCAAGAAAGATAAAGATATGTGGGTATTAATTACACAATAAGCTATGAAAAAGGGAGAAAATATGAAAATGTATACCTCCCATGTATAAGACATTACTTACTGTAATTACTGTGACACCAACTCAGAATTTTTTTTTCTATAAAATTGTTAAATAAATGGGAATATACTGCACACATGTCTACATCTTACTGAGAACACGATTCAGGAAATATTAAGGAAGACTTTTCTGGTGTCTGACATGGACAGCATGTTTCAAACAGAGACCATCTTGCGATGGAATCACACCAGCTGCAACGACAAAGCCTGCCGCGTTTAGTGGGGGTGGGGGGGCAACTGACGCTATTGTCATTCTGATGCCGATTTTGATGTTGTCACAAAATTGATTGCGCTGATATGAGTGCTTATCATCCTGATACATATGAATCAGTAGGGGCATGCTGGCCCTGCTAGAAGGTGGTTATTAGCGTATTGAATGGGCTGACAGCCTACTGTATTGACGCAGGGCCGGCCCTTGGTGTAGGCTGAGGGGGCGCCACGCCACCAAGAAAGAAAAATTAAGGGAAAAAAAATCTAGATGTGAACTTTTTTTTTCTTTAAATATAATTATGGGTGTCCCCTGATCTGATATTTTTTCATGTTTTAAGAAAAATATGTTTTTTTTGTTTTTTTTTTGTTGTTTACTTAAAGTGAAACCGAAAACTACCGAACTTGTTATCAGCCTGCATTGATTGGGCTGGTATCACCCCTATTCAAAACACTGATAAGAGCCTTCTGGACCTTCTA
This sequence comes from Heterobranchus longifilis, assembly GCA_028570985.1. NCBI lineage: Eukaryota > Metazoa > Chordata > Actinopteri > Siluriformes > Clariidae > Heterobranchus > Heterobranchus longifilis. The sequence continues at coordinate 13,380 of JAOVVB010249031.1, read as the reverse complement.
GTGTGGGGAGCCGGCCCCTACTGACCCAAATGTATCAGGATGATGAGCATGTTATTAACACATTCAGTCGTGTAATAACATTCGATACAGGTGATATTATTATATTCCTGTCTTACAGGTGATATTTTCTAATCAAACCAGCTGCTATATACTTGATGGGATCAGAATACAGACAATCACACTCTTATCAAGTTTAAGGTTAATATTTTAAGTTGATACCAGTGAACACCACAACTACTAAGAATTGCTTTATTTGTTAAGGCCCAGAAATGACTAAAAGTCTACATTGTGGATTGAAATAAACAGTGTAAGGTGCATTAAGCAATATGTGTTATATTTACATTGAACCAGATCATGTCTATGGCAGTTCTAACTACCAGTTCCACTGAGAATGAACGTCCCACTCTGCAGCACATAACAGCTTTCTGACACTTTCAGTTATCTGGACTGACAAAACCAAAACAATGACACATCATGTAAAACTGTGGGTAGGAGCTGCCCGGCTGGCAAAGTGCACAAGTAAACAAGTGAAACATTTTCAGTTAATTTGACTCATAGTAAGAAATATACAGTATACTGTATCTCTCATGGTATGCACGATAAACACACTACTCTGTATTCATGCATTCCTATGCATAGTTTCAAGTGCACATGAAAAAGTGTACATCAGTACATCTGGCTCTGATACACATGCAAGTTTACAGTATGAATGTATGTATGAGTGTAAATGTAAAGCAGATATTGGCCTATGCATGGGTACACTTGCATGTTTTTTTTCTCCATTTCCGAGCAAAATGCAAGAAACCGACATACACTTTTTAACATGCTCTTTAAATCAACAGATAAACAATCAGGTTTTTGGTCTTTGGTATATTGTAGATGTGAATAATATCAATGCATGGCTATTTAAATATTTAGGCCTCCCTGCAGGAAATGGCAAAGTATGATAGAATGAAACTTGAATAAAAATCAAAGTGTATCATTATTGTTTTTAGGCTGTTTCTCTGATTTAGGAGTGGCTGTACGGAGAGCTCCATCAGAGCTACCATAGTTTTTTTTGGTTAATGCTTTTACCAGTTGACCCCCAGGTTGATGGACAGCCTGGGGTCAGAGTTTGGAGAGGGTATGCAAAGGAGTCGCCCAGGTGTGAGGGGTTAAAGAGTAGAGGTCAGGGATGAGGTCAGCAGACGGGACACCTGCAAGGGCCTGATGAGGACAGCAGGGACGGCCGTGGCAGGAGGACAATGTAACAGAGAAATAGGGAGGAAGTCTCACTCCATCCATCACCATGATGCTGATCACCTGGGTGCAGGCGCAACATTTTGTAATCCTCTCTGCACTCAGATCCTGCCTGTGATCGGTCCTTTCATGTGCAGGGACATATACATTTACACATGTACACATTTTCTCTGGCTGACTGAAGATATCTCAGGAATTTCAGAGTCTTCTGTTTCTCCTTTTTCAATATTTAAATGTAGTTTATGCCAGATAATTTAAATTATTCCATATTAATACTGACTCAATAAACTCCAGAAATCCAGAAAGTGATATTACATGGGGGGTGAATGGTGATGGGCCTTTTTCACAATTTTCTGAAAATCTTAAAGGGATAGTTCAGATTGTTTGAAGTGGGGTTGTATGAGGTACTTATAGTCAGTGTATTACCTAAAGTAGATGGTGGTCGACACGCCCCCAGTTTGGAGAAACAAACAGGAGTCCCGTCATGGAAGCTAAACAATGTACTGATGTGGATGGGGCCACACAGAAAAACATATTTTAGCCACCTAAAAAAATTAATATCAGTTTAAATGTACGCTATATTTAGAATATTTTTACAGCTTTACCTTGCAGTCAGACAGCTCTGTTTAAGTTTACACAGGGGGAACTGAAGCCGTTATCTGTGCTTTAGTCAAAGCCACTAGACTCCTTTGACAAAAACAGTAATTTTACCTCGCAGAACACGCAGAACCTTGCTGGTCTACTGGTGCCTCGTTCAGTTAGTTTGTTTGTTAAAGTTTGTTTAACAATAACCCAAACTAATCAAACTGTGAGGTAAAATGACAGTTTTGAGTCTGGTGGCTTTGAAGAGAGCATAGAAAGGCATAAATTACCCCCTGTACAAACTTAAACAGGGCTGTCTGACAGCAAGGAAAAGCGCTGAAAATATTGGAAATGTAGCGTACACTTAAACTGATACTGATTTTTTGTTTTTTTTATAATTTTTGCTGCATCTACGAATACACCGACTATAGATAAGCAACTCATACAACCCCACTTCAAAAGATCCGAACTATGATTGATATATGATTGAAGTCTAAATAGACCAAATAATATAGAAAATAAATCCAGAACGAAAACAAGACTGGAGAATGCTTTTACTACTACATTGACTGACAGGCCTTCTATGACTCAGACTTATAACACGCTCTTAGTAATGAATGTTTTCTGATGCCGTGACAATTTTGTTTACATCAGTAAGGTTTGTCAACACATGAGTAAAAGAGGCATGTATTTCATATATTTATGATCAAGCTGATTTTTTAATTTCAAAGTCACAGTCTCTGCAATTATACACAAATATGCCTACATTATACTGTCACAAAATTGCAGACTGGGCCTTTAATGCTTTCCTTCCTTCCTTCCTAGTCTGTTTGTGTAACAACCTCTTCCTGTCACCACTTTGCCATGCTTGTTAGCTATAGCTAAACTGGAAGTACACAGTGTGCAGAGGCAGTGCAGCCATTAGACACAGAGCTTTGGAGAGATTAGGATGCACACAGTACACCACCACCAACACAGGCAGTCTCTGTACCAAAACGAGGATTAGGGCTTTGGCAATGGCAAGGCAGCACACCAAAGCACCGCCAAAGAAAATGAAACACCATGTGTGTTTTTACCTTATGTGGCACTGATGAGAATGAATGGGCAATATTTCTTATTCAGTTCAATATTTCTCTGAGGAAAAGGGCATGTTTACTCTGTAATCCTCCATTTCTGGAATAACGCTAACTAGATTTATTTATGATTCATTTTGCAGAGTGCACTCTGACGCAGGAGTTGGAGTTATGGGGTGCATTTGTGTGATTGTGTGTGGGTTTGACTGAGAGGCTACGCACTGTTGCAATTTGTTGGGATAGCAGAGCCATAAACAATGAGGCTGTTTTTGTTTACTAAGCCTTGCTTTGCCTTTAAGAGAAGATTATATTTTTTATTTTGACTCATTAAAAAGCTTTTCTTAATTAAGCTTCAAATCTTAAAGGAGTAGTTCAACAGTTTGTGAAATGCAATTATTTGCTTTCTTGCAAAGAGTTTACTCCTTGGCAGTTTCTTGTGTTTGTACATTAAGTTGTGATTAGCTTATTTTAGGAGATGATTAGCTTATTTTAGCATAAAGAGGCATGCTAACATGCTCACAATAACAATGCTAGCATGTTGATATTCAGAAGATATGTTAACAGACTGCCCTCCCCCAAAAAACACCCCAATAGGTCAAGCAGCTTATTACAACCCATATTTATTTTATATTACTTTAATATTACGTTTGTTGTTAAGTGGCGGCCTCTAGTGGCCATAGTAATTATGACGGAGTCATGTAAGGTAGCATTAAGATTCAAGAAAGTCTGTTGAGGTGGATGAGTCAAACAAACACAGGACTATGACGCAGGAGAACAGTGTTCATGTCCTGCTTGAAACTAAAATTCAACGTCGAGTTATTTTAACTTTAGGAAACAAACGTAACTACGTCATGTTGTATGTCACATGCGGAATTACGTCATGTACTTGCGTACGGAAGTGAAGAAACATAACAAATGTACTGATTTTACCCCAAACCATGACCTTTTTCTAAACCTAACCAAGAACTTTTGTTGCATGAACATAACCAAGTACTTTTGGTGCCTAATCGTAACAAAGCTGCGACAGTTACGTTTAGGTATGAGGAATGTGTTGATCTTGCTGCCACCGGTAGGGGCGCTAATTCAAGAAACGCTCCTGTGGGTCGTATTAGAGGGAAGGAACAATCGACCGTGGTCATATGGTTTGGAGGTCTTGTTGAATGCAATGTCTGCCATCTTAGTTGGTACATGTCTTAGCACTAAACACAACGTACAGCTGAAGCTGATAGGAATGTGGTGAATGGTAAATGGTCTGTACTTATATAGCACTTTTCTAGTCTTTGCAACCACTCAAAGGAGCGCTTTTACACTACTAGTCATTCACCTGTTCACACCACATTCATACACTGGTGGCAACGTACCTGCTCATCAGGAGCGATAAACATTCACACACACTCACTTCAGCATCTTGCCCAACGACACTTCAACACGTAGACTGCACCGACCTTCCCATTAGTGGACGACGACTCTACTGAGCCACAAATGTAATTCGTTTTGCAGGTAAAACCAAATATTGGACCAGCTAAAAATTTGACCTGATGATTTTCTTACAGGATAAATTAAATGATCCAATAGTTGGATGGATTTCACTAAAAGCCAAAAATGTCAACCTCATTGTGGTGCTAGATGAAACATCAGGGGATCACCATCATGCCAATAAAGCTTATTTGAATTTGAATTTGGGAGAATAGAATGCAGAATGGAATTAGATTGTAGTTATGGGTTCCGCTATGATGCAGTAATCAGCATGTGGTTCTAAATTAGAATGTTGAGGTGTCAGCTCTTGTATAAATTGGGGGTGCCTGTGAAAATTGACTTCAGTATCTGCCACACTCCCACAGAGGACACCTGGACAGCTCTGAAGCTCTGAAGCTCGAGGCGGACCACGGCAAACCACCGGTCAGTCAAAGCTCTGCACACCGTCAGATCATAGGTACTGATCGTACAGATGAGGCTGACAAAATATGAAGCTTGAATCTTTCGTTTTTTGTTGTGTTTTTTTCTCGACCGTGGTCAGGCTTCCTATTACGCTGAGAGGCTATACTTCTGTTGAATGGAAGGTCTATCATCTGGCTAATAGAGTCAAGAAGTTCAAGATACTCCAGCCGGGTGTGTTACCCATTCATGCTCACTCTGCGTTGAGCTTCATGTGTACTGAATACTGAACTCTGGACTGGACTGGAACATTTGGACTGTGGAGGCTCGGTCCCACTCTTAAGCCACCGCGGCCTAGGGGAGGTATTCCTCTGGACCTGCAGAGGATGAGTTTTCATTGCTTCCAGGAGGAAGGAAGTCTGCAGACCAGTCCGCCTCAGAGCTCACTTCAGACTTCCGGTGTATCAGATGTAGGATGCTGTGGTAAGATACACGCACCAAACTCCACCAACTCCACCAGTCTGACCAATAACTTTGGATTCTAATTGGACTTCTACTGCTACCTTGGCCAACTTCTCTTAATTGGTCTCACGGTTTGTTTGGTGTCACCAGAATTTAAGATTTACTAATATTTTAGCAATCTGGCATAGTAACATTTGTTTATATTTGTTTTTGTATTATATTATTTATTTATTATATTAATGTTTTACATTTTGTTTGACTGTTTATATGGAATTATAATGACTTACGTCCAGGAACAAAAACCTTGTTCTCATCCAACCTCTTGTGCCTCCCAGCATACAGTAGGTGTCAAATCTCTTTCTCTCCTTTGTCTCAGTTCTCATATTTACTTATCATTCCGACACACATATTTGCACTGATAAGTAGAGTGGTCTGTGTTAGTGTAATTTATCTTATATACAAACAGAATGTATAGAACTATGACATATGGAAAACCAAAAAACATTTTAGCTGAAGATACTCCAAGAAAGGACATCACAATAAGCAGAAATACCAATGTAGGCACTGGTGGACCAGGGTTAAACATTGGATCACCTACCTCTACTGCAATGAGCTCTGTGCTCCAGCGCCCCTGGTGGTGTAGCCGGGTGGTGCGGGAAGTAGGGATTGTGTGGGCGGGTAAAAAGGAGGTGGAGGATGATGATGTTGAAGGGAAAGAGTGACATGTCCCAGCGGTCCAACACTGGGGAGACACTGGACAGAACAACACAGAGATGGAGACAGGGGGTGAGAGAGTGGAGGTGCTGATCTTTTTTTTTTTTTTTCCATTTTCTACCCAATTGTACTCGGCCAATTCCCCCTGCTAAACTGTCCCGGTCATTGCTCCACCCTCTCTGCTGATCTGGGGAGAGTTGTAGATGAGCACATGCTTCCTCTGATACATGTGAAGTCTGCTGATCATTTTTAATAAAATGGACTTACATGTTGCAATAAATGGCATACATGCTTTTTGCAGACACATGGTGTTCGTATTCACACTAAATACAGGGCCCTTCTAAAAAATCGTCACTGTGGTATCCATGTCTCACACGTTGTGAGTGAAGTGGAGGCACTACTGATATATGCCTGTGGTAACGTTATTAGTGGTAAAAGTTTGAGTTGCAATGGCAGAGTGACAAAGTGGGTGAGAACACGCCATTTGTCCCCATTGTTCATTGCCATATTGCTTTAGCCATGCTTGTTTGTGTTTGTCTTATGTTTGGTTACAGTTCATATACCATTAACATTTCTGCATGATGCATTTCCTCTCTTTGTTACTTACCCACCATGTGTTCCTGAGACAAAAGGAGGAGGAGCCCAACCACTTCCTGTATTTATAGACTGGGTGACATCATCAGTGATGTCACTGGCTTAGACCAAGTATGGGGGGAGGCAAATTAGATTAGTAAATAATTTATGTTGATTTGTGATCTGTTTATGTATGATTGCATATGTATGCTATTTTGTAATTCATGTGAAAGTGTTTCTACTTAAGATTTGTAAGAGTTAATACATTTACACTGTTTACAGTGAACGCCAAGACGCATTGTGATCCAACCACTCAAATCAGTTCCCGAGGTGGTCTGGGACGCATTTGATCACATATCTTTTGTAGTGTAAACGCTAATGCATCCTGTAGCATCCCTGACAAGGACTAGCAAGAAAATACATCATCAATGCAGGACGTGGTGGATGTTTTGGTGACAGCACACCAACGCTCTATAACTTGCCTACTTTACGATAAGTTGGATGAAGTGCTGTGTGACCGTCCATCGTTTTGCCCTATGGAAGGACATGTGTTGGATTCCGCTGACATCGATATCTCCAGCTGTACCGACACAACGTGACAGGCGAGAGTGTGGATGTAATAATTGTGAACGGGGCCCTTTGACCTTCTAGCAAAAGTGACGTAGGCAATAACAAAACAAGTGGACACAAGTGGTCAGCTGGAGAGGCATGATAGACACAGGCGTGAACAGCGATGTGACTCGGCTGTCCACTTCTCTTTGGATCACCGAAACGCATTTTAAAACCAAGTGTAGGGTCTCCGTGTATGAGCTACTCTGGTGTGTGTCTCTGTGTGTGTGTGTGCCAGACTGTAAAGATGGACGACGCGTCTCCACTGTACAAAAGTGAAGCCAAAATATCCTGGATATGGGTGCCGCCATGTTGTAATTTTTGCTACCAGATTCTGTGCAGTAGTGACCGGGTGCCATCGAAGTCCCGCCCATACACCTGCCCGACCAATCACGAGTCAATCATGTCGTTTCACCCTGTTTTTATAACATCAAATAACTAATTAAAACAAAACTTATCAGAAAAATACACATTTGAACATACATTACCGTGATAAGAACTACCTAAAATTACAGAAATAATTTTGGGAAAAGTTTATTGGACGTGTACTTTGAGTTTTTAATTTGGCCCATGTCCCATCCACTAACATGGAGGAGGCGGGACTTATGACCTATACTGCAGCCAGCCACAAGGGGGCGATCGAGATGTTTTGGCTTCACTTTTGGGTAGCTGTCAGGCTGTCCATCTTTATTTACAGTCTATGATGTGTGCTATCACTTGTGCAAGACCTCAACCTCTTTGCTAGTGGTGTGTGATAAAGTGGCCCACACAGCACAGCCTGTACAGATAACAAGGCGGCAGGCATCTGGCAAAGTTCACTGGCCTGGACACACAGACACACGGACAGAGGGCTGATGCAAGCTATGGCCCCACTTCAGTCAGAGGAAACCACATCTTTGCAAGCACAGAGAAACCAACTGTGCTTTATTTTCCTTTTACTGTTCCCTTTTCTGTATTCTCGTAGGGCAGGGAAGTTCTGGAGGGAAGTCAGTGTTTGAGGAGCAAATATGTGCAAGAACATGGTCATCAGACAACTGTTCTGGGCCATTTATCTTGTAAATGATAAGTTGACCAGATTTCTGAAATGAAAACTGGGGACATTTCCAGTTTTGCGGTCAATATGTCATTAAAATATCCAATGTTATTATGTATAAAATAAAAAAGGGGGACAATTCCGGTTTCATGTATTTTGACCAGAGCAGCTGTTGTACTGTAATGAACCGGTGCAGGCCAACTGATAAAACTGGGTACTAAGTTTAACTAAGTAAATTTGTAAACAGTGTTAGAAAATCATAGTTTACAGTGCCATGGTGAGTGACGCTAGGTAAACTATGGAACACACAATAAAGAAAATGGTCAAACTACAATGGTTCATTACAGTGTATGTAAATCATATATACAAGACCGAAGCCAGACGAGCATGGGGCACCCAATGTAAAAATTCAGAATATTTAGCTCACTTTCCTCACGTATGAGACAGAAATTCATATCATTAATTCAATATCATTCTTGTCACGTAAAATATTATTTAACTTTGCGGTCTGTTTTTAATGCAAAGTTAAAAACAGGGACATTTCCGGGGACAGCTCCAGTTGGGGACAGGCCACCAAAAACAGGGACGTCTGGTCACCCTATGAGAAATACAGAATCGGACTAGTTTGGTTTGCTGCAGCGGTCAGGTGCTTGTGAACATCCGTGGACACTTAGTGGACCTTTTTTTGGCGTCGCTTGGTCGCTTTGGTAGACGCACACTCTGACAGAGACACACACAAACACACACGCACACACACACACACACACACACTGTTTGACCCCAGTGTCAGCTCTAGTGTTAGCAGTAAGGCTGTGGCGGATGTTCCTCTGTTGACTCGGAGTGATGTAAGCTCGAGATGAGCCCTGCAGATTAAGAGTGAAGGCAAACAAAGGACTCTGCCAAGATGAGCCACAGTGTATACAGATTAATATAACAATACAGCCACACGAGCGCTGCCGTAAACCATTTGCATAACTCTTTTTAATGTGTTTCGGAAAATTTCCTTGTTTTGCTGTGAGGGGATACCCCCACATGGAAACTTATACGTAGGTGGTCCATTCCAGCCGACATCAGTTGTTTACCTAGCCCGGCTGAGGATCACAGAGACGGGAGGCAGACAAAGAGCGATGTGTTGTCTTTGACAGCCACACACACATTCATATAGATCACACACACACACACACACACACACACACACACACACACACACACACACACACACACACACACACACAGCAATATGTGATATATGCAAAGTCACACATGGACTGTAAGGACCTTCATGCTTACTGTACACTCACAGTAGCACATTTCACTCATACTTGTGAATTTTTGTGACAAAATGTTTGTTAATTTTTTTTTTCCTCAATCAGGAAAGACACCACAAGTGAACAGAAATATTTTATGTCTCAAACTGTGGGGCAGATTCATGTGGTCCCAATAAGCAAACGAGTGCTTTGTGGCTGACAAGGATATAAGATTCAGCAAGATTTATTCAGAGAGCAAAACTATCCTACATGTTAAATACAAGATGAACGATTTTGACAGGGAAGAAAAGAACAAAAACAGGTGATGCTCATCGAGCAAACTCATCAATCAAATCCAAAATATGAAGAAGTCTATCTTTGTCTTTAGTTTACTGTCTAGATTGGTTAGTAAGGGATGGGATGCTAATTTTGGCTAGCAAAATACAGGTTTAAACCAAAATGTACTTACCGGAAAAAATGAACAGCTGACTCTTTAGAGTGTGTTTTAGTACAACCGAACTCTGAACAAGGCATTTTTACAATGAACTGTCATGAAATGAAAACACACTGTGAAAGAGTCAAAGATCGAAGACGAAAACCCCAAAACAAGTTCACGGCTACTTTAATGTTGTCATGGATACGCAACGCTAAGCCTCGACCCTGATTGACAGGTCGCCATTGGTAGTGACTTATCAATGACAAGGTAGCCACGCCCTACCCTGCTTTATCATCTATTTTACTCTAAATGGGACCATCACTTTCAAAATGAACATCATGTTGTATTGAAGAAGACTTGAAACTCGCGATTGAGACCATAAACTCATCAGGAAAATGTTTACTGAGGTAATAAATCACTTCACTTCATGCGTAATAACTTCACTTTTCAGGCCCAGAGGCTACATCCACTCCTTTTATACAGTCTATGCTCCTGATCTACAGAAATATACAAATACAAGTAATAAATAGGAACAGTCTGTTGGGATGACGTGGGCATTCAGAAACTGACGCACCACACACATGCACAACTGATATTTTCTCTCAGAATCCTCTCCTTTCAATGTTGTGTGGTATAATTTATCATGGTTACATTTTGCATCTTCTGCAGTACAGGGCATCACACTCTCCTTATTTTTTACCCACCAGCCCCTCACCCTCGTCAGTCTTACCTGTCGCCCAACACTCAGTGCTGCTCTCAGCTCTCTGTGGGGGTTTAGCATGTGTTAACATGACAGATTGAGCCCCAGTGGGAACCTTAATTGCATCATTTCATGGATGCGAGTCAGTGCTGTGGTCCGGGAGAGTAAACAAGCTCCGAATCCAGGAGCAGAGAGAGAGAGAGAGAGAGAGAGAGAGAGGGAGAGAGGAGAAGGAAGGGGAGAGGGGGAGTGATGGAATGAAGGGTGGATGGAGAGATGAACGGAAAGCATGAAAACAAGAGCTGGTATAAAGAAGGAAAGAGGAAGTGCTTCAGGATGGGAAATTGGTGTAAATAACAGAGATGGATTGAAGAAGTGTGAAATGTGAGATAGTGGAGGTGTGAAGACGGCAAAAAAATCTCTTAGCTAATAACAAAAACCGACAAAAAGCAACAGCCTTGCATAAAACCACCCAAACCTCCTCCAAGGTGGTCGTGGAGTGAAGTTTGTTTTGTTACGTGATAAGCCGAGAGTTAAGTGAGGCAGAAGGAAAAGGCAGCAGCAATATGGTCGGAAAGTGTGTCTTCATTAGTAAGTGATCAGGTCCAGGGAATATGAGATTTCAGCTGCTCCGGTCGTGCGTCTCAGCAGCAGTAGTACTCACTGAGTCAGCCAAGAGTAAACACATGAGGTCACAGAATACACTACGCAATTAGGGGTGTGACAAAACCAGATATACAACCGGGGGATTGACATGCACACACATGTACACATGCAGGTACAGACTGCACTGAAAACAACCACTGCACGTGTTTACACAGTCCAGATCTGATATTCTCACATGAATCAATATGTTGGAAACTGGAGGGGCCACGATTTATATTCAGAATCACAAAGACCAGTGCCAATGTGGACAAACACAGATGTTAATGCACAACATTAATCAATGTTGCTCCCCCAGCTAGGATTCTTCCCTGACAAGACATCATGACTTCATATGTCAACACGTGACTTCAGGCTCAGCCAAATGTACAACATGCTGTACATTTAACAGTGATTTTGTGGTAACGTACAGTTAGATCACAGTGGAAACAGTTATTCATGGTGCAGGGAGAGACTTGAGGGGATGTCACAATCATGGTGAGTATCGGGAGACGTTTCCAGAAAAGTGTCATGGGTGGACATGGGTGGTATCAGAAAAATTAGAATAATGGATTATAATGTGGGCTTGATAAAGGAGCAGTGCCAGACATCAGGGACAAATTGGGGAAAAAGACTTTCTTTGTTAAGATAGTTAAACGTGCAATACGTAATATTCTGCCGCTATTATTGCGGTCAGCTTCTCTCGGTTTGGATTACTTCAGTGTTCATCTCTCAGGAGGTTTTTTTTCCAGGAGCTGAATTATTCTCCTTCTCTCTCTAAAAAAAAACGGACCATACAATTGTGGCTTAAAACCAGATATAAAGCTAATTTCTGATGCATGTGCAGAGGGGATGTGATAGCACCACTGACAGTTGTTCTGTGCATGTGACCAAAAGACACGGCACGTGTCCTGATTAAAATGACAGATTTCTTTCAAAACTTTGTTGGAAGCATTTGGGATAATACAACTTAACTAAATATATAACATAGGGTTTCAGACATTTTAATGTAAATATTTTATTATAAGTTTAATGAAAATACCTTAAAACATGGTGGTCTGCATTTAAAATAGTTCTACCAGTTTTATTAAAGCTTTTTTGTGCAAAGTGATTTATATCATATTATAAAACTTTGAAAAGGCTATTAAGCAATTAGGTCATTAAAAGACATATTTCACAGCGACTCCAGACTTCAAGTTTCCATGTACGGCTGGGTAGAATTATATATGGTTTTTCCACTGCGTAAGTCACCGTACTGTACCTGCACGGGAACTGTGTTATGTTTTACCTCCACGTGCTGAAGTTTGTACTTATAAACATCACAGCCACAAGGGCACCTAAATATCCACTTAATGCTTATTTTTAGAGAATACTGTTGAACTTACAGTCCTCTCCTGCACAAATAGTGCTACACCTGGATAGGACTGCCTTGAAAAAGAAAAAAAAGGTGTGAATACTAGCAGCCGAACATGAGCTCAGCACTCAGCAAGATAAAGATTGGTGACACAATGGCCTCACCAGGATCATCCATTAGAAGTGATGCTCAACTCTTTGGTGAAGCTATAGTCTGAACACATCTTACAATAGTCACACACAGTTAGAAGTAAAAAGGAGTCATTAAAAAACCTGTTTTTTAGAACTAATAATAAGATTGCCCTCTCCAAGTTAACTGCTAAGGCTAAACTGTTGCAGATGACCCATTGTATTGTAGCTGTGAGCATTCATTTTCTCCATTTACAACGTTAGGACTCACAGTTGAAGCACTTCAAAGATTTGAAGGACGAGAAAATCTCCATAAGCAAATGCTTTTGTTTTTTAAATAAAAAGGCAAAAGTACAAGCCTAAAATGCATAAAAACATAAGATGAGGAATCAACTTCAGCCGTTTTCTCTTATGAACTCCAGACAATGTCTGAAGAATCAGGTCCGGACATTGTCATGGTCAGACTCACTAATTGGAGATACTGCACTTGGTTTAAGCGAGGGGTAGTCTGACGGGCTTACCAAACAGTGCAGGGATAAAGGCTTACTTCCAGGCCGTACAGGAAGTCCATGTCCGTGTTCCCGTTCTCAAAGTCCCTTTGCTACCAACAACAACCTCCAAGCTATCAGCCTATGCATTTTGAAGATTTGGATTGTGCAATAAGGCAGGCCTGCTCTGTTCTTTCAGTGAATGATTGTAAAGATCTACAAAGA
>JAOVVB010249023.1:0-20630 GCA_028570985.1 Heterobranchus longifilis | reverse complement strand
AGCCTTGGGTTGAAAATCTGCTTTTTTTTTATAACTTTGGTACTTTCGATACTATCGAATGTGTATATCGTCATTTTTTAAACACGTGGTATTGAAAAAGTATCGATACTTTTGACAACCTTAGTTGTTGTGTCCTAATATGTGCTACAGACCTTTTAATCCCAATTTAAATTCTTATTTAGGTTTAATATAAGACAAAAAAATACACAAAAACTGCCCATCATTTTTTACAAAATCCTTATATACAATAACTTACTTTAATTGCAGAACTCTTGGGTAAACACATCCCACACATTTTTATCTCAAGAAAACCAACACAATTCTGATGACGATAATGCTGTCTAGCCATGTTGTTAGATGCTCTATATTTGACTCATATATATCATTATAGCAAAACTCGTTAGGTTTGGGTTTGACTAACTGCAGCCGAAACTTGTTCTGCAGAATCCAATCCCGAGCGCAATAGTGAGTAAGTTTTTTCTAATCAACATTAATTGCACTCCCTATCTCACTCCCCTCTCTTCCTCCACCACCTTTCTGGCATTTGGCTTCCACTGCTGTCTCATTGGGCAAACTACAGACGGCCCCCGGCTGTTGGAACGGCGAGCCAGCGACCTGTGGTCCGTCGGTTCAGACTGTCAGCAGCACATGTGGAAACATCCTGGTTGGCCATTTATTCATGCCCCAGTTTGCCATCCCTATCTCTTCCCTTGACTCAAAGCCACACAGAGCTGTAATAATATGTTTTAATTAGACAGAACGCTGCAGATGGACACAGCGGAAAGAGAAAACTACTCCACGCTGCGTTCATCTGACCTCGCCTTAGTTGCTTGCTTGCCACATTTACCTCCTAAATCTTGTCACCACCTAGTGCACTCCTGCTTTCTTCCCATAGTGATTTGTCACTTACTTTAACTGTAAATGGGCACTTCCTTTCACAAATGGGCTAACTATTTTTTTTTCTTTTATTCATTTAAACAAGATATCTAAGTTGGTAATTCTGTCACTGTTTTCTCCTTTTGTTTGATTTAATATTTTTCTTTGTGAGGAGGAGAGAACAGTGGTGTTGGGATTTCATCATAATTTAATGAGAGAATGGGATTTAACACATCCCAAGTTTTAAGTCAAGAGAAATGTATCCCAGCACCTCAGTATCTTTCCACTAATCTCCCAGTCTCTCTCCCCGTGTCCGTCAGACTTTACTTCACACGTGGTTGTTGATCATGCTGTTGTTGTGTGCCCACAGCTCCCAGTATGATGTCCCTGCGCCAACGCCACATTGATCCCCAGCTGGCCATGGGCTCCCAGAGGTTGGTAGAGAGTTGCCTGTTGACGGGGCAGCAGGGAGAGGGAACCGTCTACCCCCCCAGGTGTAGGGCTCCCTTCAGACAGTCACGCAGTCATTCGTTTGGGCAGCTGGAGTGTCTCCCTCTGCCTCCTCTTTCCTCGGCCGTGTCTCACCCCTCCGTCTTCTGTACCTCCAACCCACACCCTCATTCCCAGTCCTCCTTGTCCGCCTCTTCCTCCTGCTTACCCAGTTCTGTGGGCGGCGTTGTAGCCCCTCATTCCTCCCATATATATCATGCTTCTTTCCAGCCCATGGACCCCATTCCTGATTCCACCTTCTCTGATGTCTCCAATGCACACCCGTCGTGCAGCGACAGCTTCGGGTACCTGTCTCTTTCCAGTTGTCCACACACATCGCATGTGCGTGGTGGATGTGTGTTTTCACCACCTGCTGTCATTTCATTTTTCTTTTTATCACTGCATCATAGTGTAGTTATCTTCATCTGTACATCTTTTTTTTTTCCCCTCTTTGAGTTAATTTTATTTTGTCATGCTTTCTTTAATTTCTTTTTTTTTTATTCATTTTGCTTTCACGTCATTGCACCTGAGGATGCATTACAGAATCTATGTATTTACTCTTTTTCAACCTCTGCAGTGTTCCTGTTCTTTGTCTGCACAACTAACACATGTGGAGTTCCAGTGTGCAGGCTGTGCGCAGCGTGTATCCATGGCTTTGCAGGCATAGTGTAGATAAATCCCAGCATGCAAGGCTTCAACTTTAAAGTGCTTGGGTTTTTGTTTTTTTTTATAATTTCCTCTAACGTGTTTTTTTTTTTTTCCCTCCCACAGGGACCTAAATCGCTCTGACTCCGACTCCTCCCTGTCCCTCTCCCAAGTTGGTGATCGGCTATCTGCCTACAGCTCCAAAGGCCATATAATCAAGCCCACCTCTCTCATGCACGGCCTGTCCGGCCGCGCGGATGACACCGTCTCTCTGCACGCTCACACCCCCAACGGAGGGAACCGCATCCATGAGGTCAGTCCTACAGAGCCGGTCCTCGACAGCCCCATACTCATGAAGAAGGTGTACGGCATGGAGCAGTCTCCCAGCCTGGGAGAGATCAACAGTCTGTCAGAGTCGTCCCGCTCCCTCAGCCCCAACTCCACTGAACCTGACACGCCGTCACCCACGGGAGGGCAACCAGGGGCAGCGGGGGCAAAGGGCAACAGCCGCATCCCGCAGCTGTCCTCCAAGAAGAGCCCGCTGGAGGAGGACAGCGGCTCTACGGGAGAAGACACAGATTCCACTGCCAGCCGCAAGAAACACACCTTCAAGATCTTCAAGAAACAGAGGAAATAAGGGCTACACGAACTACAGGCTATCAAAGCTGTTTGACTGTATTCCTCTGGTCTGTTTTTGAAAAAAAAAAAGTTTTGTGGGTTCATTAATGGTCAAACGATGGCACAATTTGTTGCCGTTCTTGTAGGTACGACACCTATTCTAAGAAACTGTGGGAGCAACCAGCTGTTTTATTCGGTCAATGTTGAATATGTGGGGAATGGGTCGGTTTGTATATTGGAATGTAAAGTATTATTTATTCTGCAGGAAGTTGTGTCAGTCTCAAAGGCAAATGTGTCTCCCAGTTGTTTTTTTCTTTCTTGTTCTACAATCTATAACATTTTGCATGTCTTCACTTTTGTTTGACTGATACTCGAATGCTCTTAGTGTTTGCTTGGTTCTTGTCGTTAACCTGCTTAGACAACACTTGGTGTTTCTTTTATTACTACCTAACCACCTAGCCTACAGATCCAAAGTGAATGCGCACTCCTTTTTCTTTCCACGGAGTACTTTGTTTTTATTGATGGTTACAATTTTTTGTCATATGTTGTCTTCTTCTTGGCAGAGCAAATGACACATTCAGGAGATCCTCAAACAGAAGTGTAGTCGTAGAAAGCCTGGACTGATATATTGGTGACTCAAATTTCACCAAGTGTCACTGAACACAGCAAGAGTAGCAAGAGGTAAATCTCCCTATAATAAGTTCCAAAAAGGACCATCAAATTGCAGCATTAGACCTTTTGCTTTTATTTTAGTATTTAGGTGTTGAGTGCATGAACGTGTGAGAGAGAAGTGCTTTGCTTCAATGTTCAGCTTTTAAACAATGCCAACAAGTTTAACCACTGATTCATATTTGGACACGTTTCCTCACTGGGGCAGGAAGTGTTTGAATTTCCTGACTTAAATGTCCATCTTGGATTATTATTATTATTATTATTAGGCAGAAGTGTTACCAAAAACCTAATTACCAATGAGACTGCGTGACATTGAACTTTTATCTGACTTTGTTTTTAATTTGAAAATTAAGATACTACTATGGAAAAAGTGTACAGTATATTACGGAAGCCCTGAGAGGCATGTGAGAAAAAAAAGTCTGCTCTAAATTGTTTTCTCTCCTGTGTTTATGACTTAAGAACAAAAAAAAGGTTTTGCCAGAATCAGTTATTTAACATTACTGTTACTCTGGAAGAAAACATGAATGTTTTTAGTATGGGGTAATTGTGCTTTTCAGCCTCTTTTTCACCAGTTTTCACAGATGAAAAGAGCGCTGGTGGCTCAGTGGTAGAGTGTGTGCCACATGTACAGAGGCTAAAGTCCTCGCTGCAGTGGCTGCGGGTTCGGATCCTGCCTGTGGCCCCTAGCTGCATGTCGTCCCCTCTTTCACTCCTTTCCTGTCTACCTTCAGCTGTGCTGTCAATAAAGGCAAAAAGCCAAAAAAAATAAAGATTATCCTGGCAAAACCTATTTTTTTCTCCAACATTTTTCACTGAACGGGGTGCGAGTTTAACGTTTTGGCTCCTGCTGTCCTCTTGTCATATCGTTTCTGTTGTAATGACTATTTAGGTGAACAATGAAAACTTTCACAGCAGTTTGTCGGTGCGAGATGGGTGCTGGTAAGGGCTATATAGTTACAAGGCAAAACCATTTGCTCTGTGTAAGACAGAAATTTCTAAGTTGTAACCACTTTGTAATCCACCTTTTATGGAAGATTTAGCTCAACAAGTTATGGAAGCAGAAGACCAATCACGTCAAAGTGCCAAATCACTATTTCTGTCAGAGGCCTTTGTATTTGTAGTGTGTTCGGCCCTTTTACACAGAACACAGATATACAGTCTGTAATGTGTATCCTGAGTTTAAACGCTGAATGTCCAAGGGTATTGTTTCTGTAGCAGTATCAGTATGTTTACATTTGTTACAGATAATTACTATCCTCAGATTACCACGACAAAGAACATTGTGCCGGTTTTAATGTGGACAGCGTCGTACGAGCACAGAACTATGCATCAGTAGTTGTAGGTGATTACTAAAGTAGTAAGGACGCCAGTACACTTATTAGGGTGTTCCTGACCAATGAACAACCAAAAAGTGCTGCAAAAGACACAGTCGGCCTCCCCCAGCTTCATAATGTAACAGGTGGTTTGGATGTATCAGACATGTTTGAATATTTTATTTCAGAAACCAGCTTAAAAAAATATCTATTTCCTACTGGTACTTTTTTAAAGTGTCATTTGTACCTCTTTTGCACGACAGAGCTGTAAATGGATTATGCCATCTGAATGTGTGCGAGTGTGCGAGTGTGTGCGTGTGTGTGTGCGTGTGTGTGTCTGTCTGCTCCCAGTATAATGCACTGTAATGTTGATGCATGTCAACTGCTGTAACAAAACCTATATTGGGTTAAAAGAGTGGATCAGCTTAAGCTCTGTACTCCCCACCCTACTTTTTCTTTCTCTTTATTTTGAGCTCCTATTTATGAACACACAGTATATTTGTACAGAGAAAATGATAATTTTGCATCTTCTGTGATGGTCTAGACTTTTATGGCACTCCTGCATGATAGCAATAAACTATTTTGAATGAAAAGAAATGAGCTGATTTGTCATAGACATTACTACGGCTGCAACGATTATTTTCATTGGCAATTATTTTCTCGATTAGTTGTTTGGTCTTTAAAATAACAGAAAATGGTGAAAAATGTCAATCAGTGTTCCCCAAAGCCCAAAGTAAACATCCTCAAATGTCTTGTTTTGTCCACAACTCAAATATATTCAGTTTACTGTTCTAAAGAAAAAACAGAAAATATTAAATTTAAGAATCTGGAATCAGGTCATTTTGACTCTTGAGAACTTAGTAAAACTGATTGATTATCCAAAGTTGATAGTTGAAAGTTAATAGTTGCCAATTAATCGATTAATCTTTGCAGCTCTAGACATTACACCACATGCTGCACAACACTTAAAACAATGTTTTAACAATGGTGTCTTCTCTTAAATATAATTTATCAAAGATGGCGGTGTGCTTAACAAGTTTGACCCAAAACAAAGAATTGTAATTTAAATGTAAATGCAGATTCAGCATAACTGGTGAATATTAGTTTAACTTTGGTTGTATATGTCATCCAATTCTCAAAGCTCCTCCCTAACTGCTCTGTGTATGTTAGGGTGGGGCTATGTGCTGTTAAATATTTACCTGTGCTTCAACACAAGTGAGGTGGAGCAGGATCAGGTCCGGATCTTGAGGCTTCTTGTTTCTTTGCAGCTTGAAAATCTTTAATGGAGAGATGAATGAAAACACTTTATGAACCATGGATTTCCATACACTGTACAAATATGTCTGTGTGTTTGGTGTCAGTATGCAGGTAGGAGCAGGTTTTTCTTCATGATCTGTGATACACTTGTCCCTTCTGCTTATAAAAGATTTCATTATGTGCATGTTTTGCGCCTCACACAGATCGTCTGCGGTTTAGACGAGGTGACGCTCCTGAATCCTCCAGAGGAGCCTCTGTCGGACCATCTTCTGGAAGTACGTTACTCCTGTGATGAACCTGCCACAGTGCAGCTGGACTGTATTGTGTCTTTTGAGACTGGCATCACGTCCACACTCCTGCTGAAACAGTGGAGCTGCGTCCCCAGTGACCCTAAAATAAAGACTCTGGAGCTCAACCTGCCGGATTGGTTGGTGTATCGAGCTGATGGGATTATTGCAGACTCCCAGTGGGTGCTGAGTTGCATCCTTCTAGCGTCAGTCAGATACGGAGGATTTGATGACACTGAGCGGTTTGTCGCAGCTCAGGATGTTGCAACTTTGCAGCTGAAACCTTTCTTTAGTCGACCTGTAAAACGGCATCGACTGTGCATTTCCTGGAGTACACAAATGCTGCAATTAACTCAACGGTTTACACAGAAGCAGTGCCCTTTGGAGCAAGGTAAGGTTAGAGAAGTGAGCATGTGGACAAAGGCACTGAACAGCCAAGATATTTTATAGGTAGCTCTGAAAAGTCCCAAGTTACTTCTGTCAACATTTAAAGGCCCCATATTATGCTCATATTCAGGTTCTTGTATTTTGGGTTTCTACTTGATCATGTTCACATGCTTTAATGTTCAAAAAACACATTATTTTTCTAATGCTGCCTGTCTGAATATACCTGTGTTCACCCTCTGTCTGAAACACTCAGTTCCCCCCCCCAGTCTGCTCTGATTGGTCAGTGTTTCTCAGTCTACTGCATGTGTGCTCTTGGTGTCTCTGTACTGTCACTGCAGCCGGGGAAGGACTGTAACGGCAATGTAGCAACACTTTCTACTTATATATAGTATAGTTGTGACATCACAAACTTACAGAAATCCTGACGGCTCGTTTAAAGACTCAGTTTCTGAATACGGCTGTGTGCATTTCTCCGTGTATTCAGCGATTCAATACTTTCAAATTACTTAAATAGCACCTCGACTTGTTTTATAATCGATTTATAATGTCGCTTTTTACAATGGGACCTTTAAAAATCAGCACATTATTCTCAGATATACAGATGAATGATTTTAGGATGCGTCAAACATTTTAATGTCATACTGTACATGTCTGGAAAGGATGATCATATTTTTAGATGATGGGTATGTATGTATGGAATACAAATCTTGTAGTTTTCCAAATCTCAACCAGAAACCCTCATGTCATTCAGAAACGGTGCATTTGCTGTCTTCAATGTATGCTTCAACCGGAGAAAGCTTCGGTATCACAAAGACACTGGACCCTTACAGCAGTGAGTTTCTGGAGTATTTGCGTGTTAAATCCATCTCTTCTCCATGGTAAGACAACAAAAGTCTCTCCACATGTAACCTAGCTTTTCTGTTCTGGTAATGAAAATATTACTGAGAGGTGCTTTGTATTTTTTCCAGGTGTATGTTCTCCATCTGGATATTTGTGACCAGACGCTGCCAGGAAAACTTGTGTGGTGTGTTTTACCACATAGACTCCCATAATAACTATGTCACACCAACACTGTTCCTCAAAAAATCAGGTAAGGTTTTTCTTTCACCTCAGATATTTGTATTATTATGTAACTACACAGTTTCATTATGTGGACTCTCATCAGCCATTGTCTCATATTATACAGGTCAGCTCCACGTCCAGATGGTTGGAGAGTCTGAAGAATCCTCTGCGTTTGTTTCTCCATTCAAGGTGCCTTTAAGTGAGTGGTGCCAAATCAGAGTGATGCTGCACGGCAGAATGGTGAGTAGTCTCCTGTTGACAGAAGATGTCGTTACAGTATGTAAATAATGGTGAAATAAAGTGATCATTGTTATGTGTGTGCTCAGGTGACTGTCTCCATGGTGTGCTTGGATAAGGAGCAGAGAACGGCTCATTCAATAAAACATGTGTAAGTCTACTTCTGACAATACAACGTCATTAAACTATATTAAAGGAGTACTTCACCCCCAAAATTATCATTTGTATATCAATTACTCAGCCCGTGTAACCTTGAATTCTTGAAAAAAATGTCGTTTTTCTCGCATGCCTCCACAGTGAACGGACAATCCCAAAACAGAGACAATTATTGATGAGTTAAAGCAGTGGTTCCCAAACGTTTTCTGCAGGGCCCCCCTTTTGTTCATAAAAATACTTTCAAGCCCCGCCCCCTTGCCCTCAAATCCAGCCACATAATCTTTGCATGAAACTCCTATAGAATTTATTTGAAACATGCCTGTAATTATTACAGAACTGCAACTTCAGTGTGTGACAACTTGCTGAAAATAAACCCCAGCCTCTATAAGGAACAGAAGGAAAGGAAGTAATTTAGAGTGCAGCATTAAAAGTGACACTGCAGCATGCATCTTCAAAATGTTTACTGTGTAACCGTTATTGCTTTCAAAAGATTTTCCCCAAAATTGACTCTCTGTACAAAAATGGCAAGTTTACCAATTCCCTGGGAATAAACAAAACCTGAACATTTTCTCTGCAAGAATTACACAAATCCAGGACCATGCATCATTTATTTATTTATATTTAGCCTTGCCACCTAGGGGTCGCGCCCCACAGTTTGGGAACCACTGAGTTCAAGTAATAGGGGGCCACATTTAACAACAGCAAATCTATATCAAAATAACTCTCACGCAACTCGTGCAGTATAATCCAAGTGTCATGTATCCAATTGTATGCTCAGTACTTCCCCAACATGTATTTCCACATGCATGTTTACTCAGCATTTGGAGTCCGGACAAGTAGTGTGCCTGTGCAAGCGAAAGGCTTTCTGTGCAGAAGTGTTTTCATAGTAAAGTTTGAGTGAAAATCCATGTGTTTGGGAAGGAGTGAGCACATGACTGGATAAATGAGACTAGTTATACTGTTGCTAAACACTGCCCCCTAACTCATCAAGACATGTCTTTGGTTTTGGATTCAACGTTCACGACAAAAACAACATTTTCTTCAAGAATTCAAGGTAGCACAGGGTGAGTAACTGATATAGAAATGGTTATTTTGAGGGTGAAATATTCCTTTAACACAAATGAAAATATTAATATAATGAATGAAAAATGAAATAAAAATGCACGTATGTGTTGTCAGCATGTCTGCCTTGTGTCTTACAGGTTGGGGCATATTGTGGAGCTGGATGACACAGAGGGATATTTTGTGATTGGTGGAGGCAAATATATAAATGGAGTGGAAGGTTATTTTGGGCCATTGGTTTACTACCGCAACAGAATACCACCTCACAGCAAGGTAGTGTCCTGCACCTGCCCGCTGTTACTGTCTGTGTCGACGGTTCCCTACGTCTGATCGTTTTCTTCTTCTGCAGTCTGAAGTCGTTGTTCCAGATGTTATCAGGAGCGTGAACCTGACCGGATGGCTGCACACCTGTCAAGGATTTCGTCGCGAGATGAATGTTAAAATCAGCGGCTATTATAAGGCTGGACACGGGACAGAGTCTGGTAGTAGGCTTGTGTATCCAGTAGATGGTGCCAAAGTTACTGTATCTGAAATATTCTCTGCAGAGCTACTGAAGGTTTAAAGAAATTATGTGGGTTTTTTTCAGATATCTGTTTTGATGCTTTCCACGAGTGGATGGTAAAGGACAGAAAACCTTCAAAGTCGCAGTGTGAGCTGTGGGAGGCGACTGTCCCTCGCAGAAGACAAGCTGCAAAACTGGCCAAGTTTCTGGCTTTCAAACATGGTAAGAGATGAACTGTACTAAATTAATTTGTCTTGCACTGGTACAAAATACCCATACATATACATTTTATTTCATTTTTTAGTTAGTTTTCAGAATGTGTTTACTAGTTTTAGTTTAGTTTCAGTTTTTCAGAAAGGTTTTTATATATTTAGTTTTAGTGTGTTTTTGTGAGGGCCAGGTATCATGTCTCAGAAGAACATATACTGTAGGCTACATACAAAATACATGGTTGGAGAACTATATAGGAATGGCCCATAGAAATAGAATTTGGATTCTAAATACTATTTCTATGGACTGGTCTTAATGTTTAATCTCCGGGCTACTTCAGTGTCCAGTGGGAAACAGCTGTGGGATAGTGCCATCTCCTGGAATATCAAGTCCATTACATTTCTAAACAACACCTGAATATCCAGTGTTGCCCTTTAATATCCCCTGAAACAGCTTTAAGGTTGGAAAAATCACCCTATACCACACAGTTTGAGAATATTACTGTATATACAGTATCATCTTATTCCAGCTCTAAACTGAAGCTATGTGATGTTTACAATAGTATTAAATAGTCAAAGTTTGGCTGCACAACATGAGTCTGTAATGACTGACCCACTTGCTTGTGGGGGTTAGTAAAGAAATTGAATATTATTCACTGATGATATCCATGTGTTATTGAACATAAAGCACTGAAATCATTAAAATTCCCGACATGCAGGAGAAAGAAGAGTTAGCCTGGCAGCTGTGGGCAGAGCACTGTACTCCTTATCACTTCATAAAGTGAGCAGAGCGAGCAGCAGTGCGGAGGTCAGCAGAATATTTCCACTGCTGCTGCAAGCTGGCTGTTTAGCTGATAACCGAGCTCTGCACCTGTCGGCGGTGCTCTACAGCGCCGGCCTGGGAGTTGAGGAACAGCCCAGTAAGGTGTGTGCTACTGGGCCAGCTATAGTAGATCTCTGTCTGTGGTGATTTTTTAAAAATATTCTCTCATGCCCTTGTGTTTGTACAGGCCTGGCTCCTGGCCCTGCTGGCAGCCCAGAACGATGATCGATTAGCACTTCTGCATCTTGGGCACCTGCACCACCAGGGTCTCCATGGCCTCCCCACAGACCCAGACCTGGCCTATGCATATTATGCAAACATTGCTAAACAGACAACTGTAGACCGTCAGAATCCCACACCACAGCAGGTACTGTATGTTTAACGGGATGCTTTGCTCATTTTGCACATCTCGTTTAATCCAAAACTAACACTACAGTTCTGCTGTATTAAATATGAGTCAGTGAACAGAAGTATATTTTTCAAGTACACTAAATTACCATTATCAGTATTTGCAATTTAGTATACTTTTTTCAAAGTACACTGAAATACATTTACTTACATTAAAGTGCACATTTTGAAAGTATACATAAATACACTTCTAATGAAGTGAAATTAAAGTACATGTTAATAAAGCATACTCATAGTGTACTTGAAAATAAGCATACTTTCCATAACTACATTAAATTCCCACTATAAGTATTTGCAATTTAGTATAGTTTTTAAAAGTACACTTATGTACAATTTACAATACACTCACAATAAGTACACTTTAAGAAATGCAGAATTAATATATTTACTTTTAGTACATTAAAGTTGAGCTTAATGACATCTACTTTGTAGCACCAGTTTTAAAAGTACATATTAAATATAGTTTAAATTAAACACAAACATTTAATTCAAATATATTTCTAGTACACTAAAGTGCACTACTTTGTTTTTTACCTGGGTATTAACTTTTTCTTGCCTAAAATGCATCCTAATTAATAGCATGATTTAAATGACCATAATCATATTTGTGAAAAATCTAACAGAAAATATGAGAGAATAGTATTTGTACAATATATATTGTGCCATGAGTCGCAGTGATTGTAACGCAGAGGCCGGGAGCACACATTGTTGTGCTTATGTGTGCCACTGTGGGCTTATTACAACATATGAGCTGATATGTGATATGGTAATACATTTTCTGCTCCCCTTATTGTGGCTATCATTTTCAGTTTTCCATCAACAATAAGTTTATGTCCATCACTGCTTTCCATAGCAAGACAGATAACAGTATGATACATCTGGTAATAATATCACAGTGCTCAAAGTGGTCCATGTTTTATTCAAAGCACAGCGCTGCATTTCTGGACTATTTGCAACTCTTTATAGAAGGCAGGACACAAAACAAAATAATTGACTTTTACATGTGTCTTCTCTCTTTCCTTTCTTTTTTCAGACATTTGTTGAGGCTGTTTACTTAAACAATGATGAGGTGTTGAATCTCCAGACCAATGAAAACCATCATATCTTCCAGTGGCTGAAACTGCAGGCACGCAGGGGAGCAGCTGAAGCCGAGGTACCCTCTTCTGTCATCTCTGCCTTTTTAAAGTTGCGCCTGTATAAACAAGCACAGAAAGTCAGATAAAAACAAGTGTGAGTGTGTCTCAAAGTGCTGATTTCAGGGTAAAAGAAAACTGCCACAGACACTCGAACGAGATGAGGATGCTTTATGATGTAATTTTTTCTCATTCAGCGACTGTTTTGCAGCGAACAGTTGCGCGCATGCTGTTCTGGGGTCAGCAGGGAGTGTCTCCAGACATCCAGGAGGCTGTGAGACACTACGAAAGAGGAGCTGTCCACTGGGAGGACCCGGTGTCAATGTATGACTACGGCATAGTCCTACTGCAGGTGAGAACTACACCTGCTGTACAATGAGAAACATGACAATTAATATCTTAATCTACTGAAAGAGTACTCCCTCCTTTGGTTTTATCATTTAGTATTCACTTTTACTATTAAACATGGATTTGTTTCTCTGTAGGGACATGGGGTTGAAAAGGATATTCCAAAAGCTCTCACTTTCCTGAAGAAAGCAATGGACCAGGTGTTGTATGATTAAATGTTAATTACTTCTTTATTAGTCATTTGTGATCTATACTGTAACAGTAGGTGTTTGCTTTCTGTTGCAAAAACACATTCAAAGTTTGCACTATATTGCTTCTTACAATATTCTGTCCAGAGCACACTTGTAGTATATAGAACAACGTTATTGTAAGACCAACATGTTTTGACTTATGGCCTTCATCAAGGTCATCATGAAACACATTACAAGCTAGACCTGCAGGCAGGTATAAACGGGCCCGCACTTACCTGCGGTGGTTATTGGCAAATTTAGCATCACTTCCTCTGTCCACTATGTGACGATAGAGAACACACACTAATTATACATCATGTGTAGACCACATGTGTACAAATGTAAATCCGATGATGTTTGTCACAGAAGGCCAGCTTCCTGTTGCCAGTAGGTGGAGCTGTGATGTTGAGTGATTTCTTTTTTACCTGGATGTGTTCAGGCCGGGACTCTTATCAAACTTGTGCAACTTCCTGTTTCATGGCGAGGCGTGCAAAATGGCCGCCACGTCATTACATTTCATTATTATGAAGTACAGAGTACACAATTTGAGTTTGGTGTAAATCGGATGTTTGTCAAACAAGTCTCTCACTCCAGTGAATGCGTGGATATAAGGTTTTTGAATGTGCAATGTCGTACGTGAAAGTTACAGCTATTATTTAGTCAAAATGTTACAGGGGCGATATTGAGCCAATTTGCCACGCCCATTTCTGTGACCCCCATTAAACATACATTTTTGCCATGTCTGGCGTGTGCAAAGTTTCTGGACTTTTCAAGCATCCTAAGGCCTCAAAAAAGCCCTAATTACATCTAAAGAGTGTATGAAACAGAAAAAAAGAAAACTATTAATACAGTTCTATATGTAGGATAGAAAACATAGGAAGAACAACAAGACACATCATAAAAAATATACATCAAGAAATACATCATAAAAAATATATTTTTTTTAAATCCATTCTAAGAGAACCATTACAAAACATATTTCCCTTCTCCATGCACCGTGGAAGTAGGTGAAGTTGTGCCAGAAACCACCACTCTACTTCTAAAGTATTCTGTCCCACAGGACTTTGTTCCGGCCATCAACGCCCTGGCCTGGTACTACGAGCACTTTGAGCAGGACTACGAGCAGGCGGTGCGGCTGTGGGAGCAGGCTGATCTCCTCGGGTGTCCGGACGCTGCTCTGAATCTGGGTGTCATGCACTCACAGGGTCTGTATCCAGGAAAAGCTGCTGACCAGGTTAGCCCAAGTATAAATACTTTCTGTGATCATCTAGACTAGAGTGCTGATATCAAGAGGTAAATCATTTGTCTTTCCGACAGTTTATGGCCTATCAGTACTATCTGAAGTCTGCAGAGAGAGGGCACGTCAGGGGAGCAATTCTTCTCGCAAACATGTGGACCACTGGGATACCTGACCACGTCAACAGACGTGCATCAGATGCCGTTTTGTTAGCTACTTACCCTTTTTATTTATTCCACTTCACATATAAATTCTTTTGTGACTGAAGTGTCTTTTTAAAGGAATACTTCACCCTCAAAATGTCTATTGGTGCATCAATTACTCACCAAGTGTTGCCTTGAATTTGTGAAGAAAACTTTGTTTTTGTAGCATGCCTCCACGATGAACGGAGGATCAAAAAACAGAGTGAAATCTGGATGCTTTGAAGTAAACAACAGCAAAAATAAATCTAAACATCTTTTAACAAACTCTTGTTTATCTAGTCGTATGCTCAGTACTTCCCAAACACATGCATTTATGCTAAAACCCTACTACACTTCCACTTTACTTACGTGGACGAGTAGCGGACATGTTGTAAAACAATAAGGTTTTAGCGAAAATGCATGTTGACGACTGGATAAATGAGACATGGATTATACTGCACGAGTTGTGTGAGAGTTTTGAAACGGATGTTTTGATATAGCTTTGCTGTTGTTTAACCTGACCACTGTTTACTTTAATACATCCAGGATTTACTCTGTTTTTTGAATCTCCATTCACCGTGGAGGCATGCGGCAAAAACAGAAGTTTTCACCATGTATTCAAGGAAACATTCAGTGAGTAACTGATACACAAATGGTCATTTTGAGGGTGAAGTGTTCCTTTAATGACTGCAGGTGGGTAAAGTGGGCAGCTGAGCACAACGGATACCTGGGCAGCATCTTGAGGAAGGCCTTGGATTCATATCTCAAGAGTGACATGTAATCTTTTTCTCTATTCACACTTGGTTCTGATCAGGCCACTTGATTGCAGTTGCAGCAAATTAACATTCCAGCTTTTCATCAGGCTCAGCTCACTGTTGTATTACATGATGGCTGCGGAGTCTGGGTACTCGCCTGCCCAATTCAACGTGGCATATCTCTGTGATCAAAATGTGGTGAGTTATCTCTGTTAGCAGTAGTGTCATGGTTTTATTCATTCTTGTCATTTAAAAAAAAATTTTTTTTTTTACTCTTTTACTATGTCCCTAGTTAGGTTTTCTGGATCCTGCTTTTGCATCAAACTGTATGTGGAGATATTACAACCTTACAATCCAAAGTCAAAATCCTGACACTTATGGTAAATAACTATCCTTTGGGACTTCAATATTTTGAATATTTAAAAAAAATATTTAACTTGTAATTCTACTACCTCTCCAGCCTTGATTAGGATGGGCGACCTGTTGTATGAGAGGCAGGGTGACGGGCAGAACGACTTGTTTTCTGCAGCAGAGATGTACACACTGGCAGCACTAAAGAACGAGCCACAGGTCTGCTTCTTTTATATCGATTTTCTTGCTGTGTGTGTGTGTGTGTGTGTGTGTATTTATTTTTTTCAAGTGTGTTTTTATTTATAATTGAGCGTGTGTGTAAGCCATACTGCTGTTCCACAGGGATGGTACAACCTTGGCCTCCTTGCTGAGGAGGGTTACCGGCTGCCGCTGTCAGTATTGATTGAACTTGGCCTTTCGGAACTGTACCTGGCAGACAACAGTTTGCTCCTAAACGCTTTGTACAAAAGGTGTGTTTGAATTGTCTGTGCATATACATCAGTTGTGTAAGTGCAGTATATTGTTTTCAACATAAATCTGTAAGAGAAATAATTGTATATTTTCTTCCAAAAGATGCAGAGACTCAGAGGATACAGATTCATACTTGCCGTGCAGCCTGGCCCTCTTCAACGTTTATCTCCAATCATTCCAAAAGGACTATAGAGCTGCTATTAAGGTTAGTGTGATCCTCAAGATACATTTGTAACAAGTAAGTAATTCACCCAAGTAAAAGTACAGAAGTATCAGCAATACATAAAGTATCAAAAGGGAAAAACTAATTGTGCAAAATGGGCCTTTTCAAAGTGTATTTTATCATTTCAGTTATATTATTGTGTTATCATTTTGGTTTAGTCTTTGGGTCTTTAATAATAAATAATAATAATAATAAATTTTATTTGGAATGCACTTTTCATTCAAATGAATTGCAGAGTGCTCCAGGTTTAAAAGCATACTGTAAACAGAACACAAAAGAAATCAACAAAAAAATCAACAAGCACAAGATGAACCGGCTTTAAAATCTTCTAAACAAATAAAAGTACCTTCCTGACAATTATAATAATTATCATCTATTCATCTAGTGCAAACTCCCACATATTAACTCAATAATCTGTAACATTTACATTTAACTACATGTAATATTTAATGTATCAATTTATTCTGTAGCTGATCACTAACTATTATATACTATTATATGTAAGTGATAATGCCCGACACGGTGTCCATTATCAGGAAATAATGGACGATGCTGAGGGCAAAACCATCCAACACACATCTGATGGTTCTGGCCTCCCTGTCGTCCATTTTTTCCTGATAATGGACACCACGTCGGGCATTATCCCGTACTTAATGGACACCCTACAGCCAATCATAATCAAGTATTTACCCAGCCCATGGTATAAAATGTATTGTTGAGCACTTTAATTCATAACGATAAAATGTCATGTAGAAAAAAAAGTTATCTTAAAGAAACTAGTCACATTATCAGTCAGATAATGTACAGTATTCATACAGTATTTCCCTATCAAATGTGGTAGAGTTAGCCTGGTATAGCCAGACTAATTCGCAAATGCAAAAATAGTCTGGCACCTCTCAGTTGATTTTCGATTTCCAAGAGGCGTTATCAACAGCGCAGACCAAAATGCCTCTAGACACAATTGGATAGACAGCCAATCAGAGAGCGCGCTGAGAGACACATGCACTGTTTTGAAACAAGACAAAAATGGTGGCCTTGCCTAGTTTCACAGTTTGGTGTGAGTTCCTGAGCATTGCGTGAATGAGTACCGGCAGCAGCCATCTTGCTTGATTATACCCACAGACTGTGGGGAGGAGCGACTGTGGGCCACAGCCTCTCCCCTGCCAACTGTTGTGATTGGATCTACCAGTTTTTAGTCGATGGAAATCTGTTTGAATGGGAGGGAGGCCAGACCGATGCAAGTGGATGAAACATGAACTTAGCAGATAGGTGTGGTTCCCAGGCTATGGTAGAGTAGAAGTATAAAGTAGAATCAAATGGAAATACTCAAGTAAAGTACCTCAAAATTACAATCTTGCTGACATTTTGTTTTTTTCCCCCACAGATCTCCGTTGCTGTTGCCATGGTTGCAGCTCCAACGATACTCTTAATCATCCTCGGTGTGCTCAGGAGACCTGTGCTGTCTCCCAACTAGAGCCAGGATTCTTATCAGGATTGTCAGTGCAACAAACTCAGGGACTAAACAGCAAAGTCATCCTGCACGGCAACAACATTTTGTGTTTGTTTACCTATGTTTACTATGGGATCACTGTAAAGAACAAATGTGAATGTAATCAACATGAATATTGTTTTTAGTACATGTCTGAAATGTTTGTACGTTTAAAAAAAATCTTTTTTTAAGATTATTGCTTTGCCTCCATTGATAGCACAGCTGAAGACTAAGGGATGAGACAAAGGGTTAGCCACCAGCACGCCCCAAATGTATTGACTTTTTGTGAAAAGAATAACTTGATTGAAGAATAAGAGTCTTAATAAGTGCCACTGGACTTGCAGTCAGTTTCAAGATACTTCTGTTGGGTCAAAGATGTTCTTGGACGTCCTTTTGTCTCCCAGTGTAATGATTCCCTCACCCTGTGGCCTTCTCTGAGTGGATGAATTTCAGGTAATGAATGCCCAGGTGTAACATTGTCTAATGTGACAAATAGGCTATACCAATTTGAACTTCAACATTTGTTGATGTAGTTTTACGGTTTTCAATCACTTTCTGGACAGATCTCCTGTTTAAAAGCTCAAAAGAGTGTTATGGATAATAACATCACAATTAAAAGTAGAAAAGCCTGGCAGGCAATAGGTTAAGTTAGAGGGTCGTTCAAAAACATTGTCTTACCTGGCTCCAATACACTGCAACACTGATTCTTCTCCAGCCTGCTCCAACAGAGGATTTAAAGTATGAGAAGATGTGGATTTTAATCAGATGTTTAGTTCTTGTTCTTGCTGAAAAGCATAATATATTAAAAATCTGTCTTATTATGTTTAATTTGCACACAACACACTGCTGCTCATCAAGTATGGAAAACAAGTATGGCAGAGAATTTCTAGCAACTCATATTCTACGAATGAAAATCAAGCAAGCAATTACAGACACTTCTCATGAGACCAAATCCATTCAACACTCAACATCTCATTAACACTGGCAGGCAAGTTTAATTGCTTTGCTTCTGTTTGTTGGAATGATTCAGAATTTGTTTGGCCTGATGATAGTAGGGATGGGATAGAAATAGAAATGTGTACATTTAATCAGCTTTAAGAGAAAATAGACATGGAAAATAGACATGGTATCAGTGCCATTGAACTGAATATATATTCAAGATGTTAGATAAATAATTAATAAATAGACAAGAGGTTCAAATGGGTGCACATTGTGGGCCTAATATCCCTGCAAACAGTTCAAACTTACCACGAATCCTCAAAAACAGCTTTTAATACCCTTGCAAAGGAATTGTGGTTACATTTGTGTAGCTTTAGGTAGCTGCTATCCTTACCATGTTTTTATTCTTGACTCCTGGCAATCATTTCCCAGATACGCTCCACCTGTCATTGAGGACACTAAGGTATATTTTCTGTAAATGTTGTGGGTTTGTAATAACCTGAGGGGAGTTCCCATGGCAAAGCATTGGGGCTACACTGTTAGGTGTAATACAGTTAATGTAATAGTAAATGTACAGTACACATCAACTGTCAGGAAACATGCACATAAGTCATGTAATCAATATGTAATCAATATGTAATCAAGGAGGATGGGTTAATGTCAAATGACTCATGACGTCAGAATTCCACACTCCTGGCCACGCCCTGCGCGTGACGTGCCAATTAACAGAGTGCGCGAGGCAGAAAGAAGGAGCGTTTCTGCGGACACTGCATCAACACGCTGTTGTCACCGTTAATTTAACTTGAAAAAACAAACTCAGTCAAGCCCAAATTACATTTCTACCAGCAGGAAGACAAGGTGAAAAGTAGGTGAACACATAATGCACGTACCTAACGTGACTAGCATATTTATTTTGCGTGGCAGGTGTGGAGAGTTTGCAGGAGGAAAAGCACATGGTGCAACGTTAGCTAGCTAACAGTTACTAATGATGTGACTGCTACAGGTGTGTTGTTGGTTAGGTCTGGCTGTGCAGCATGTATATACCCTACTTCATTTTGTTTTAATGTGTTTGTTGTTTTTTTGCCTTCAGGACACTAACTCCTCGCGAGTCTTTGGTCTAAACTGGGCTTCAGATTGCAGTTAAGAATTCAATTTTCATTGTATCATACATCAATCATTTGTCTTCTGTTCTCAGCATTTCACCTGCAAACTGCCATTGATAATCTCATAAAGAGACATGTTGTATGCATCTTTTATAAAGATACAAATAGATACTGTAGGTGATAAGCAACCCAGTTTAATGTCAACAGCCACCGATACTGGATGATACAAATTCTGCCTGTCAAAACAGCATGTTAGAGAGCCAAATACCGAGGTGCAGTAGTTTGCCAGCAAAAGGCAAAACTTATCATTAGTGTTGCCAAGGGTATTTAATAGTTTTCCTATTCCATTCATACATTCCTTTGCATTTCTTTTTATTGTATAACTTGATTTGATAATGTATTGCAGGGCACCATTGCAAAAGAGAGCTTTGCTCTCAGCTGGTCATCCCTGATTAAATAAATGTATCGATACCATCATATTGACACAGCAACAATAAGTGGCATTGAGCCACCTGTCTATGAGCACACACCGATTCTTTGTACAATGTACAACAACTGAGCAGTATTGAGAGAGGTCATATTATGGGGTGCCTAATGTCACTCAGCATTATATTTTCATTATGTTTAATTACGCTTGAATGTACAGTGACTATAATTAGAAGTGGTGATGAAGTGTTGTCACATGGTGTTTTCTATTTTAAGGAAAGGATCAGTGAAATCAAAGGTGACGTTGGCATATGACTAATGTACCTTTTGGACAGCAGGGTGTATAGTCAGCAGGGAGACTGTCCTTCAGCGGTAGACCCGGGTTTAAGTCCCTGCGTCAGCATATGTTTTTGTGGGAGTTGTTAAATTCTTACGCTGACTTCTTCTCTGCGCTGACCTTCCTGTCGTCAAAGGGCAGTGGCGTGCTTACAGAGGACTTATACTCTAAAGTGATTAAATTACATTACAAACACAGCAAAAGTGATTGGTCAAGTTAGAAACATTTATCATCAGTACAAATGTCCAGAAATGAGCACATTGTTTACCTTGATAAAGCAAAATGAGACAACTGACGGTACTCAAACATTTCAAAAGCATTGCTTTAATCAGAATCAGAATCAGAATCGGATTTATTGCCAAGTAGTTTTTACATACAAGGAATTTGTCTTGATGATACGGTG
>JAOVVB010248991.1:0-20633 GCA_028570985.1 Heterobranchus longifilis | reverse complement strand
AAAGGCAGAGTCAGAAACACTGACTCACAGTATTAAACATGGGTATTTATACCAGCGTTCTCTTCAAAACAGTGGCAACACTCCACCTTGTAAATTAGCAGCAGCGCCCTGTGAAATATCCAATCAGCCTATATGCGGTTGATCACCTCAGCAGGGATATCATTTAAGGCAATCAAAGTGACGCGGGCAACATCTTCCCCTCGTAGAAGCCCTGCAGTCTGTTGTGATTTGGTAGCTTTGTTTGCTCCACCATACACAAGATGGGTAACGTCGTCAAAGAAAAACACAAATGGCAGCATGTTTAGTTGCATTTTTATTAATGCATTGTAATTACACAAGCTCAGGCCCTTTTCACCAGAAAATAAGAGCCATTGTTGCAACCTCTCTATTTCAGTAGCTCTTTTGTCCACAAAGGATTTGTAGCAGCTTCCAATTCAACTTTCCAACGCCAACACACCTTGCCACCTCTCATGCCGACTGTTTACCAAAACACAGAGGGAGAAAGTGTTTACGTAAATAACTTTAATCAAAACTGTGAAATTGCAGCAAACTGTAGCAAATTTGGTATGCAAAACATGCCACTGATGAACTAAAAGAAATGTAATTATGTGTGAAATAATATTTTCATTTTTGGTTTAGACTTAATTATTTATGTGTTGGTAACAAATTAGACTGAGGCATGAAGCAGCACAGATTAATTTTAGCGGAAAATGTTTTTGCCAACAGGTAAATTACTTCAGCTTCAAACAATTGCTTTTCCCCCTCTGAGGAAGCAATTTGATAAAGGCAGGTTAAGGTTAACTTGTGGATAATGACTTTAGAGAATTCATTCCTAAACTATCATTCAACTTCCAGTCCTTCCAGATATGAAACCACTTACCGTCAAATCAAAAAAGAGCTGTTTTTTAATGGACTACCGTAATGTATTACAGCTATTGCCTGGTTACCAAAATGGGTTTTGATGGCGGGGGGGATGACCATTACGCTAATTAGGACTGTCAAAGTGAACATCTCTGCATGACTCCAGACTACCAGAAACAAGTAAGAGAGGCCCATCTCCTTAATCTGTGGTGTCATGCTAATTTCAAGTTCCACCAAGAATAAATTAGAAAAGATGACAAAAAGATGGAATTGGAAATTATGGCTGTACCCAGGATGATTTAGTGTCAGATCAGGTTACTTTTCATGATAAAAGACCGATAACACCAGTCATCTGGAAAGTAATTTAGGGGGAAAGTTTCGACATGAAAACTCAATGAAGCATTGGTTCCAAATGATTAAATAAGCAGCTCCTGGTCAAACATTTGTGTATCATCACAAATGATTGCATTACTGCATCACAACAGTTCCTAGCTTTTGGAAAAGATTGCATCCTCTCATAAGTTGCCATTGATGTGACTTGAGTGGTGGTGACATTTGACATGAAAGACATACTATAATACAAACAAAATTGAAATGTGTGTGTTATTGCAGGAAAAAAAGGTGGTTTGTAACCTGGCTGATGTGCCTCGTCACTTTAGTGTGCACAGGCCTGTTTGACAAACTACTTGGAAGTCTCACACAGTTTGTTTACCACGGTCCAATACACCACCTGCAATTGCCTGTAACTGATCAACAGTGGCAAGTGATTTGTGGCATTTATTACTTGTCCTTTGGGCTGTTTGTTCATTGATGTATTTAATTGTTTAATTTTATTAGCGCTCCAAGTGGATTCCTCTTTAGGAAATGAATCTGTTTAGGGCTAAGACTTGCTGATGTGAGAGGATTTGTGCACATCTGTGAATACACAAGCAGGAGCTATAAAGCTGCACGCAAACTCCTCCCATCTCAGTCAATTTGCCATGTGGAAGTTCCCCATGCATCTGGCATGATGTGCCGTTAAACTGGCTACAAACTGCAGTGAGAATAGAGCAACATGCTCAACAGCAGGCTGACTGCTCTTCGATCTGCTTAAGCTTAATTTAATGTATTATATATTGCTGCCATGACTTAATTAGCCACCATCTAATTGCTTTGGTAAATAAATCAAGTTATATATTAAATATTTACTGTGCGTGCTAAAGCCCATCATGTAGAGATCCTAGTGTGCGACTAAAACAGGTTCTATATCTCTATAGTTGATTCAGTGTTTAAGCATTGTGGCTAAACTAGGGATGCACTGATGTATCGGCCGAACATCGTTATCGGCTGATTTTCGCCTTGTTGACTGCAATCGGTATATCTGCAAATAAGTTGACATTCACAGATGGCAGTGGCTGATATTTATCTGTTGTGTCGCATCAGTTTTGTGCTGGCTAAATGTTGTGTTAAAAGGTTAAAATGCTTTTGAAGCAAAATAATATTTTTCTTGTGAAAGAGGATTATATAGATAGTGTAATGAAATGTTGAATGAATTTAAAACAGTTAAGTTATTTTTTTTTTTTTTAGATTTCTTTGTTTCTCTGGCAAAAAGGGGAGAATACTTAACAACAAACATAAACATACAAACAGAACATCGGCTATTCATCAAATTATTATTTTAAACATCAGTATCAGCCCAGAATTTCACAATCGGTGCATCCCTAGCCTAAATAGGAAACACAGTTATCAATTTTGACGCCCAGTCAGGTGAAACCACATTGCTGCTCTCAACACAACCAGAAACAGGTCTGTTAAACATGTTGGGTCACACTGTATTGTTTTGTCCTACATTATATGTTGCAACACATGCAACATTGGCATCCATCTGACTGCCAATGTCATTTTGTTTTCAGGCATTCAGTCATTTTGGATCAGGCAACAATATTTTTCCCTTCAGTACACACACCGACAGACACGGTCACGCCATATGTACCCCCTACCTCCAGCCCCCTGCTCAGTTACCAGCTTTAATCTATCATTCAGATCAGCAGTCATGTCCGCCGACCGCGCAGCCACAAAGACACCAAACCCAAAGTCATGTTAAAACACAGTGTGGTTCAGCTGCAATACACACAAACACACACGCCCCCCACCATCTTCATTAGCCACTAAAAGCAGCCAGTGGAATCAGCCCCTGACTGAGCGCCAGAGTGGGGTCGCAACAGTGAGTAGGAGGGACAGCAGGGATTTAAACGCTAATAGTCTTTAATTCTCTTTGTAGATGTTGTTCAAAGTTTTGCATGTCAAGGCATCAGGCAGTAACTGACATATGGAAATCACTATTATTGATGTAGAAGTCACATATGGATAATAGAATGAACTTCATGCACATTATAATTCTAGTTAGTGATACTATTATTAGCCCACTGCCTCGTTGAGCAACAATAAAATAGATATATAGTTTTCAAGTTATTTTGCTTTGTATGCTTAGAGGAGGGAGTAAGATTTTATTTGGATACAAATCAAAACAAAGCACTGGGATAACAGTGGGAGCAAAGCAATGGGATATCCATGTTAAATACAAAGTAATAGTAATAGCCTCTTCCGTGCTTCCATGGTGAAAATGATGTTGACTCAGTCAGCCATGATTGTTTTTGATAGTTGACCCCTGACATTTGTCCTTCACCCTAACAAAGCATTGACCTATTGATTGCCGTTGGTTTAGCTCAAGGTTTGCTCAGAGTAATTGAACCTCAAGAGGGTCAGCACGCTTCAAACAAATGCTCGGATCATCAAACAGCGTCTGAAACCCCCCAGTGCTTTCCGACTGGGGACTGGCGACAATTTTTGTAACTTTCTGATTCAACAATCGGACACGCACACCCACACATCCCCGAGAGGCCAGGTGTGTGGAGGTGGGAAATTAGGCCGGATTTGAACTTCTCTCTCAAGCTCTCTGTTTTCGTTCTCTACACAACTACTGTCATCACTGTTCGTGTGTACAAACAAACGCCTTCAGACGTGGTCGGACAACACGTATGAATTAGTTCGTTTCAAGCATACCCCGTCCTTTAGGCTGACAAGTCATCTGTAAAGGCACTTAAAAATAGAACACACTTCATCAGTCAAAGTCATTTGGCTGAGATATTATTTCTTATGTCGTCCTAAAATTATGCTGTCATAATACATGTAAAAACGGTGGGAATACCATACTCAAATCACCGTCTGTGCAGAATGTTTCCGAATGGGCAACCAGCTGCAAAGATGGTTTCTGAGAACAGAAGAGGCGAGAGTCAAGCTGGGACCACTGCAGCGTGTCCTGACTCAGTGGAGGAAGGAAGACAAATTTAAGTCAACTTCAAAGCAGCTAATTAGATAAATTGCATATGTTGCATTTTATCGACTGGGGAAAACTCTGCCTCTGC
Organism: Heterobranchus longifilis; assembly: GCA_028570985.1. NCBI lineage: Eukaryota > Metazoa > Chordata > Actinopteri > Siluriformes > Clariidae > Heterobranchus > Heterobranchus longifilis. Next base: position 16,368 of record JAOVVB010248991.1, on the reverse strand, counting down.
ATGCAATTTGGCCTTAGTCATGGCCAATGGAGTACGTCTAGTGTGTTTAATGTCATCCAACTTCCTAAAGTTAAATTAATAAAGTGAAGCAAACCATAAAGCTTGTAATTAACTCCACTAGACGCCTCTCTCTCTGTCAGTTTAAATGAAGAACTCGTTGCCCTCTGTCTTGCTGTCACAATGAATGCTAACACCACTTGAGACCATCACACCGAGCCAAGAGCATGCAGCTCCCGGTGCATTTTTGCAAGCTTCACTTAAAATAGGAAAGTCTGGTGACCCACTCTTTATGCGTGGGCCTAGAAAACTTGGCTTAGTGAGATACATTGGCAGACTGAGAGTGCAGACTTGGCATGAGGACTGTACTTCCAATGTCCTACTCCAATGCAGTGAGTTACTGTGTCCAGAAAGACATTATAGACTTACTGTATAGAGAAGTCAGGCAATTATCAGCCACACAGGGATTTACATTGTTTTCTCGACTACTATTGAATGTATTAATGGCAGACTGACAATATTCCTTTTTGAACCATCATGGTGATTGTGGAAATCACTAAAACCATGGTGTTACATAAAACATTTTAAATGTCACATTTCCGGCTACAAACTGTCGCTGGATAACGAGCGTGACGCGCTACAAAAAAGTTGAGGCTGAACTTTTTCAGCGCTCCAATGACGCAGTGAAGCGTCAAGTTAGCTGACACTATGCTAGTTTCCTCCGCATTGCGGTGCACGCTGGGATGTAATGCGGCGGTGAAATGTGAAACGAATCTAAACGAGCGCTTGAGAAACACCGCCGGTTACCTGACGGCGACAGTGTAGCTGGTCACGTTTGGCTGTTTGTATCTTTTGTCGCCAGTAATATGAACACAGCATAACTCTCCCCTTGGCTTAATCTAAAACGAGCAAGTGCACAAAGTAAAAAGGACTGATGTACACTGAGTGCTGTTATGTCATTGGGATTATCGGTTGGGTCTCGTTTATCACAGATGTTTGTTGAATAAAACCTGTGGATTATGTATTCAACAGTACGTTGACAGTGCTAATCATTTTCTAATTAGACAACTAATAGACTCATCCTCATTTGTCCTCTTTGAAGATGACAAACAGCTTCCCCAATATGGCCGCTCTTACAGTAACACACACACACACACACACACGACCAATGAGCTCGCACTCTCACATGCATGCATACATTCATCATCATTGCCTCACGTTTAGCTCGCCTCTTCCGTCATGTCAGACTTGTGTCAATATAACAAATGCTCAAATTTTGTGTCAGATATGCCATATCATGAAAGCCATTAATGCAAGATAATGCATTTGTTCAAGTTTGTTTTAAACATGCTTCATAAGCCCCGGTGGTTTTCAGCTCATGCTCTCAGTGACATTATACACAACTTAAAGTGGATGCGTTTCACTTCAAATCAGTAAACACTGGCACAAATCATCACTACGTTCATCCATCAGATTGTATGGCCAAAACATCATCCCCACCTGCCACACACATACACACATGCTTCCTGTATACATGAAACCCCACAACCCACTGTTCAAACTCTAGTACAACTAATCTGTAAGTGTTTGTGTCTCTGTGTTTCTTATACATACTAAAACATACATAATCACACACTGTACATGTCTGTACATTCATTACTGTAATGCTGTGGTAACTGCTTTTGACTGTGAGCTGTGTGTCAGTGTTTGTGTCCGTGCTATGGCTCTGTGTTATGTGTTGTGGAATGGCTGACATTGCTATCTATGAGGCTGCTTCTCAATGTGAACCGTTTGCTTCTGAGTTTCTCCTTATACACTCACAAACACAAAAACACACATGTCCACAGAGTTGACTAATGTGGGTCACCAATGATGTGTCATGACTGAGCACATTTGCACACAGGGGGTGTAACTGTGTATTAACAGTCTCCAAGTCATCCCTGCTATCTTGGGATCTTTGATAGTTCACATAGTAGTTAAATAAATTACGACTACAGTGAACTACAGTTCTTACATCCTGAATATATCAGGATATTACCATTTTGGTAACGCAAAAAAATGCATTTTACCTATATTTTTTGGAAATTACTAGTCATCTCCTTCTGTATTGCGACTCTTTTACTGTGCTCAAAAGCATCTGAACTCATTTTGGGTTCGTGCCTGTGTGGGTGATGGGCATGTTTGTAATGATAATACTGTATATCTGAGGAAAAATGGATCAAGGTGCCCTTAACACTGCTTTGGAAGCTCGTCTAAATTGACGACACCTTGATTCTTTTCACAAGCTATTTCCAGATGAGTGTCTGAGGCCCATCTCATTAATAACAGGGCGGCTGTATTGCTTTACCCTTTTTGGTCTATATATATATATATATGTTCTATGAGAAGTTTGTATGAAAGAGTTCTGTCATTGGAATCAACCACATGTCCAAAAGTTTAAAAAATTGAGAGTTAACTACAATGCTGCATATTGACAAAATGGAAATGATTGTCATTGTCAGAACTCTTCCATAATGGTAACGTCTGTGGTTTTGACCATGTCTGATATTTCATATAATCCGTGTAGATTTAGCATGAGAAGAGCGGGCACTTCCTTGTGTATCATGTCCTTTGGTACACCTAAAACATCTGACATCTTCTTTTTGAAGTGTGTGGTTTGGATGGGAGTTGCCGGCCTACTCGTTCTAACTCTATATAATGATCTGTGTCTCTGTGGCTCAAAGCTCTCATATTTCCTTTTTGTTTTGTTTTTGTAGATAAGTACTCTGTGTTGAGGGGTGTAGCGGGCGAGGGGGAGAGAGAGAGAGGGAGAGAGCAATACAAAATGCCATTTAAACATCTCCCCTTTTCCAGGTATATAACGTCTGTGTGAATGTCCCTCTGAGGACACAACACAGAACGACCTGCTTAACTGTGTGTGCTGACTGACTGCCGTGTCTTTCTTCTCGCTCACCCCCCACCCGTCTGTCTCTCCAATTGACTTCTCTCTCTCTCCTCCACCTTACAATCCTTCCATCTGCCTGATCTTGTCTGTCACTCATCCCTTCTCTGTCTCTGCCCGTCTGCCGATTGTCTGCCTGTGTGTCTTATTTGGCTTCTTCTTTTTTTTTGGCTTGTTTTAATCTTCCCACTCAACTTGCATGCACACAAACACACAAACACATGTATATGAATTACTCCACATCTCTCTCCCATCACCCCCTTCTCTCTCTCTCTCTGTCTCTCTCCTCCTGTCCTGTTTGCTCGCACACACACACCCACATGCACGTCACACACACTCACACCAGACTCAGGCAGATGGTCCATCTGCCAGGCAAGCTGCTGATCCTTGCCCTCACAGCCCCAACGAGCACCCTCTTGCCCTGGGCGGTCAGAACCAGAACCCCAACACCGCCAACACCACTGCCCCCACCGCCACCCACCATTACCAGCCCCCAGCATGCTGCGACATTCCCTGCGCCCTGATCGTGCAGCACTCCTACGAACCCAGCAACCCCTCCGAGATCACCCCCAAAATGAGAATGACCACCTTCACCACCTCACCTCCCACCCCAAGGTTATACATACAATAGAGGATAGAAATAAATCATTGGTTAGTAAGAGACAGATGTTATTAGAAATGTTGTGATATATGAATGATAATGTATCAAGAGGAATGATGGACATCAGGCAGCGAGAGTTCATGCAAAGCTCTGCTGGAAGCAAACGTACCTCTTTGAAAAACATTTATATACCTGGCATGTTGCCAGTTGACTGTGTGCAAAGATGCCTTTCTGCCAGTAGAGGGTGCTCTCTCTCTATCTAGATGCAAACGGAGCATCGTCTTTCACCAGCCAGTTAAAGTTACATGCTCTGTGAAGTGATATTATGCAAGTAAACGCCTTCAGTGAAGTATTTATTTTATGCAACAGAGATTTTTTGCAAAACCTCGTATTACAAAATGAAGCCAAAAAAACATCCTGAGGTGTAAACGTGGCTTTGTTCTCCAAAATAAGGCCTTTGCATTGCACAGTAAATTAGAGATGTATATTGAAATACATTTAATTTAGATTTACTTTATTAGTCAATACAGGTTATGATCATTTGGGGGATTTAGTGTTGACTTCTCTTCTGTAATGTAACAGTGGGCATTATTCGCAGTAATATAAATGCAGTCAGGTCCTGCCACTCTTTTTTCCCCACAAAAACCTTCCACTTTTCCCTGCCTCGGTCCCTTCCGATCACTCCTCGTATAGTGTCCTTTCACTGACAGCAGACTGACCATTTGTGATTCACTCTTCTCTTTCACTTCCCTTCATTTCTGTGATACCAACTCTACCCTCTGGATGTCCCCTCCTTCAAACGTTTAGTGTGTGTATGATAGTGTCACGACAAACACTAGCGCCCCCTCGTCCTCTCCTTCCTCCCGCTGTCCCTTCCTTAGATGGCAACCAGGGGGCACCACTGTTGGTCCCCTCTGTCCGTGAGCTACATACAGTAGGTCCAGAGCCCCCTCCAGACCCCCCAGACCCGAAGGACACGGTCAGTAACTCTGTCTTTACCCACAATAATGTGACTCCCCTCCTCACAAAACCCCTGTTTGACTTTACCCAAACAGATTTTCCATGAAGTGTGAAACACCAAAATGAGACACCTAAAATGATGTGACACCCCACACTTACCATCACCTACCACTGAGACCCTTACCTTCCATAAAGCCAGAGAAGCACATTGCCACACGTGTGTGGACAATGTAAACATTTTAAGAGTTTTGGAAACTCTCTCCAGCACCTTCTAACACCTTCTCTCTGTATCCTCACCTCATTCATTGCGAACTCCGCTCCCTTGCACCACTGTCCCCTAGTAAAAGCATGAAACACCTCTCACTGAGTGTTACCATCCTTTAGATTATGTGGATAAGTTATTTATATGTGAATATAGTAATTATAAGTAAGAATTATATACTCTAAGTTAAGTTAAAGCTTAAGTTAAGGTATGTGCTTTGTCTTGGAAATGTTAAGATTGTTAAGACTGTTAAACATTGTTTAATAATCTACGGTCTGATAAATAAGCCATATTGTATGTGGCCTGGAAAAAATTCACTTGAAAACGAGATGTCAGTCTCAATGTGAATTTTTTTGGCATGATGGCCAGAATGCAATTGTGACAAGAAGCAGGAAAACTACATAAGATAAGTAAAGTATTGTTGAGCATTTGGACTGCCTTCCATAATGTAAGTTGTATTTATAATGTAATAGTATTATATGGACAAAAGACCAAGCAGAGCACACAGCATGGTGGCGGTGTGTTTTCTGTGTGTATTCCAGATTATCTGCACTCCCTTAAAGACCTTGTAGAAGTGTGTGTATGTTTCTCTCTTTCAATATCCTGACCACAGCTCAGAGTGTGCTTCTCTTCCCTCCATCTTTCCCCTCCTCTCTTTTTGCTCTCCCCGCTTCCTGTCACATCCATGTTCCCCTGTGACCACCAAACATGTATTTCTTTTATGTTGTGCCCCCCCCCCCCCCCCCCCCCACTCTCCCTCTCACTATTGCAATTACCTCAACTTTAATTTTGAATTGTGCCAAAACTTTTGTTTGGCCACATGCATGCCACCTTGCCCTCATCATTCCATCACCTGCGTTGTCCAACGCCCTTCTCTTGCTTTCACTATTATTCTTACTATCCATTTATACTGGTCGGATGGATGACATCCCTATTGCTAAATACAAATACACCCCATTCTTGTCCATTTCCTCTTTTTCAAAAATATATCCTCTCTGCACGCACTCTGCTCTGTTTCCTTCACTGTTCTCTCCATTTCCTTACTCTACCCTTTACCTCCTCTCTCCTTTCTTTCCTTTATCCAACTTTCCTCGATTCATCCCTCTCACGATCTCCCCCTCCCACTTTCTCATCCCTCTCATCCTCTCTATTCCCCTCACCTCCATCTCCCATCCTTCAACACTGTCCCTGATCTTTCTCCTCTCCCGTCCTTCCTTCCCACCTCATATTCTATTCCTGGCTCTCCTCCGCATTAACCTCTCTTCCCTTCTACCATTTACCATCACCGCGTCCTCTTCTCCGTCCTACTCCTCCCCCCCTCCCCCTCCCCACCTGCAGGACGATAAGGAGATCGACCTGGAGCACCTACACCGCCGGGTTAACAGCCTGTGCACCGAGGATGAAAGCCCCCACAAGCAGTTCTCCACCTCTTCCGTCGATTTAACACCCCTTGACATGGATGCGCTGCCTGCCGCGCGCCAGGCACTCGAGCAGATCAGCGATTTCCGCAACACCCACATCACCACCACCACCTTCATCCCCGAGCAGATCCAGACCCTCAGCCGCAGTCTCTCCGCCAAAGCCGCTGCTGGATTTTCCGCTGGTTTCGGTAGTGGTGGCGGGGGCGTCCTCCAGGACCACCGGACTGGCGGGGTGGGCCCTTTCAGGCAGAGGGCCCCCAACGGTGGCTTCTTCCGCAGCCCCATTAAAACAATGTCCTCCATCCCCTACCAGCCCACAGGTCCAGGACCCAATTTTGGATATGGCAATGATCCAGACAGGGGCACCTCTATATGAGGAGTTGCCATGGATACGGTTGGTTCAGGAGGAAGAGGAGGAGGAGGAGGAGCAGAAGAAGGCGAGGTGGCTAGGGTCGGTCATGGGATGGTAGAACAAATACATTATGGCTAAGCTAAACAGTCAGAGGATAGAGGTGTGTACATAGGAATCTTTATGTTTTCAGTTTCTGCTTGGGTGTTTCCAGAGGTGTCTATTTTGTATGTGGAGAAGACGGAGGAGGGGGAGGTCTATTGGGGCGTTCCTTATCCTCCTGCAAACCATGCTGGTGAGGTGCAAAAAGGGAAGGGGGCGGGGGGGGGGGGGGCTTGAATCTTTGCCTTATTGTTGTTGTTCTTGTGATTGTTTGGGGGATTATTTTTAGTGATATGTGTGAAAGGGGATCTTTTTTTATTGCTTCTGTTTTATGATATGAGGACTGCCTCATGTAATGGAGATCTGCTGAAATTACCTGACTATTATTATCTAAACCCCACCTCGGAGGGTTTAGTTTAAACTACTCCAACCACAGGAAACACGTCTATATTCCTGTGAGCTCCAGGGCTGCCACTGGTGGATGACTGCTGGTGTCTTTCACGATCAAACAACTCCAAGGGGCTCACACTACGAAGCAGTTATTGGGTTGTTATTTTATGAAGCCGTATATAACAATAGTTTTGTCTGTAGCCCTGGGAATACATACAGCAGCCCCTTGTAGTTTTGAAAAGGCCCCATTTCAATGAATATCAGAAGATTCCACTTCTCCAGTTTTACTCTGCCTTTTCACTATGTGGGAGTCCATACTGAGTTTTCTCTTCTCTGGTGGCGTTTCACCAATACCCGGGGTTCTAAATGTGTTATCATCTCCACGGCGGTGTCCACACGGTGGCCTAACTAGACCTAAGACTTTACACATGCTGACCCCATCATGGTGCATCGGCCTGAAAACTGCTGAAATGCCGTGACAGTGCAACAACATGACACTGAATCACCAGTTTGGTGCGTCGCTCTTAAACTATTTCTGCCATTTTGGTGCATCAGCCTGAAACTGTTTTCCCCACTCTGATGCACATTAAAGACTGTTTGTCAACCCCCACTGCACTGTACCAGTGCCCACAGACCTGTAAGTGATTGTATGTAGATCTGACCTTTTCTTTTCTCACCTGTACTGTGCTATCTGCTTTTCAAGTCAAGGTGAGATCCTCTAATCAGACTCTCAGAGGGATAGTAAAAAGGGATGATACAAAAAAAAAACAACTTAAAGAAAAAAAAACATAAAAGACAAGCCGAAAGACTTCAAAAAGCTTATGCTTATTATATGTCTTTTATTGAATTTTGTTTTTGAAAAAAAAAAAAAAGATTTTAATGCGTGGAATGTGTTTTGGTCAGGAAGTACAAAAAATAACATTGTTCTGAGCTGTCTACTTGTTTTTTTTCTCTCGGCAAACTTTGAAAAACTGCTAAATGAGTGCTGTAGTCTCTGGTTTTGCATCATGAAGTCATTCAAAGTTTTACATTTGATTTTTTCCTTTGTTTTTGCTTAAATTTAGTGCTGCCATAGCCCCGGTGTTTAAAAGATAAAAGCTCATTCTGTAAGGTCATGTCATGTTCGAGTTCATTAATCACTTCTTATCAGGTTCAGGTGGTGAAATGGAGTTTATTTTGTGTTGAGGAGAAGCCATTGCAACAGCATCTTCAGTACAGGCCTTATATGTCAACTAGCTAGCTGTACCCTCCCGACTTCCATTCAAACCCAAAATATCACCGCGTACTGGAAACATGTTAGAGCAGCAAATCAGTGTTTGTGCTTTAGGGTCATGGGAATGTCACGGAGAGTCAACAGCCATCGGAACCCAATGGCTGCCTTTTATGAGATGAGTCCGAAATATACTTCTATTTCATATCTGTAATGTTAAGGGTACTGTTTATATAACTTGTTTTTTTTAAAGTGCCAATTAATTAAAATGAGACCATTAAGGTGCATTTTGGGGTGGGGAATGAAGGGGAATGCTACATTAAAGGAATATTTTGTGGATATTAGAGGGTGGGGCGGTAAAATGGAACCAAATCTTTTTCACTAACACTGTATTAATAATTGATAATGTTAGTTGTTTAGAACAAGTTTTCAGTTTGTTATCTTTAAGAACTAAAACAGCAAAATGTTGTGCGTAGAGAACTCAGTCGAGCCACAGTGTTTTGAAGCAAGCATTCTTAGGCATTCTTTTCTTATATTAGGCTACAGTATGGCTATTGAATGACAAATAGGACACAGACATTTAAAAGGTTTTATTTAGTATAAATGAAAGAGACATTATAAAAATGTATATTTTACATGTTGATGCTATTTTTGTTTAACAAAAAGAAAAGAGTATATCATGATGAGCTTTAGTGTTGAGTTTAGCAGTCACATTACTGCATTTGGTTTTCCCTTGCTCTGCCCATAAACATAAAACACAAACTCTTTGCTTTTCTCATGTCATCCTGAGTTCATTTTATTATTTGCTGGCTAAATAACAAAAAGTGGCAAGTTGATTAAAAAGAAAGCATGCACAAACTTGCTCTTGCGCTATCTGTTAACATTTTTAATTTCATACATAGAACTACAGGATTTACTTGATAATTTTCAAAAATTTATGATGTACAGTATTTAATATAGGCCTATTTTGTTGTATGTGTTGCATATTATTCAAAAACTGAACAAACTGGGGCCTCTGTTACAAGTGGCAAAGCTTTCTGTGTATAATTTGTCTAATAAACAGGTTTTCTACAGTGGGATGGTATTTGTTGTTTTTGCTAGCAACATAATGTACATCATGTTATTTATCAACAAACTGAATAATTACTGTTCATGATTCTGCATAATTTTAGGGGCTCACCTCTGGCATGCACGCATCAAAACACAGCAATCACTCCTCAAAGTAAGTAACATCATCCCTCATCATTTTGTCTTCTCTCTTTACACTCCAAACATCTGTACATTTCCTGAAACTCAGCATTCAAAAATAGAGGCACCTCACTAATGACCAATTTTTCATAAAAGTAAAATTTCACACTAAAGCACTTTTCATGTGTGTCACAGTCACTTTCTTTTGGTGAACAGAGGCTCCAGAAGACTTAACAGTTTCTCCTCTCCACAGCGTTCTGTTTTCAGTGTGTGTTCAGTGGCTCGTCGTCTTCTTTTCCAGTAGAAATGGTTACTAATTCTGCACAAGTCACATCTTACTGGTAAGTTAACTCGGATACTGGTAAGTATGTCCTGTTTTCATCAAGAGTTTTATGGATTCTCTCCTTCACGCTCTTTTGTTTTATTATCATTATTTTATCAACATGTATCATTGCAACATCTGATTTGTTGATGTGAAGTCGGAGAGAATCCAGAAGGATCACTCAACAAAAGATAACATTTCTAAAGAAAAATCCAGTCTTAAGCTTCAAACCTGTAATAATGACTGACTAACTGCAGCCTTTGGGGGGGGTGCTAACTCGCATGTCACAGTGTAATTTTGACCTTTTTAATTTTCAAAGAGCCAACTGATCCTGAACAAATACACACGGAAAATTGATTGATGCAGGCAGGGTGCCATTTAATAATGGATGAAACTGAATTTCATACCTTGTAGTACTTAGCTGAAAATCGTGAAACCTAATAGATTTAAGGGGTGAAAGTGAAGGGGGAAATACAGATGCCAACCATAACATTTTAAATGGGTTTGAGGGATGTGAGATGGTTTTATGTGTGGAATGGATTTTAAGTTCAAGCATGAGCTAAGCTTTTGTGTCTTTCACTTCAAAGGCCTGTGTGCTGCTGTTAACAGCTGGATAGACACACTGCTGAGGACCACTGCTGTCAAGTTCAATGGAGCACTACACTGTAGTTCTCCATTTTAACCAGAGAGTGGCACTATTTAGCCCTCCCCAATTTTCAGAGATCTCCCTTTTTCTGTTTCAGACCTGACTCAGTTTGTGCTCTATAACGAGATGAATGATAATGCACAAATTATTGAAAATTATTTGACAAAATATATTTACCAGATGTTGATGGTGCTGAATTCCACTGGACACAACTGAGCACCAACTTGATGTCAAACTGACATTTTCTTATTATTGTAAGTCAGAGGAGAGATCATCTGTCATTTCTCCACTGTGGAGAGTAGGCTAAACCTGTACAGTCCTTCTGCTCTCCTTTTTGTTTGGTGAAAGTTTACTTTACAGTTAAAACATTACGATAGTTCCAGGTGACAAGCAACTATAAGGGCACAACACTATTAACAGTTTTTAAGTATAGTGGAATAACTATTTAGACATGTTCCTTAAGTAACAGTACAGCAATGTAGAAATACTCCATGATGAGTGAACATTCTTCATAATTTTATTTAAGTAGAAGTCCTTTTGATAGCAAAATGTAGTCTGTTACATTATTATAATGTTGCAGCTGGTTGGGGTGATGTTCAGTTTGATACATATGATAACATATACTTTTTTTTTTTAACTTGATTGTATATTGTGTATATAAAATGTTGATCTTCAAAGTAACTTGTAGCTAAAGCAGTAAAATAAAGGCAGTGGAGAACAAATTAGAACATTATATAGTGTATGTTTATACTATTGTAGTAGTAGTAGTAGTACAATATTTCTATTTATAGTTAGCCTACTATCCAATTAGGCTACACTTGATTTTTCCAGGTGTTTGTATGGCAAATTTTTCAAGTTTGGAGACAAGAAAGTTCCCTTTGTGTGGCTAATTTTTGAGCTTCAAAATACAACTATACGTTTTAACGCTTAATCAGAAACAATACCATGGATTTAGTGGGTTTAGGAAAGGCTACAGTTAAGTTTTGAAATCCCCTCACTCCGGTCTCGTGCCCGTCGCGCCCCTGTCTCCCGGGAGATGGGAATGAGAAGCGGCAGCACGCAGACTCCTCTCGCGCATAGGAATGGGAGCCTCCCTCCCCTCTCCCTCGAGGAGCCCCCCAGGCGTGACCAATGGAACATAGAGTCTCCATTGTGGCCGCGACACTTTAATAATCGCCAGCTACAATATCCAACCTGTCGGTAGCTTCAGGAGCCCGGCCCGGCCCGTTGGATGGGGGGCTTGTAGGTGGGAAGAGGGGGCGAACGCTCGGCGCCAGACCTCTAGCCCACAAGACGTCCCCATGATGAATACATGAATAAAAAATAGAAAAGATTGATGTCGGGTTATCTCTGAAATTATGGGATTTCTTCACACAAATTGCGTTTTTCCCACAATTTCCAGCTCCCCTCGGAGTCTCGTCTTTTCAGAATAAAACCTATTGACTATTTCTAGCCTAATCATTTTTAATAGGCTATATATTTTTTTATGTCAAAGTGATGTTTAATATATATGATCATAGCCTGCTGCTTGGGCCTAATGTCTTCGTTTTGCTTGAATTTAGTGATTGGCTAGTTGTGAAAACTTGGACTGGGCATGTACCCCCCTTGATCATTGTGCCTCATACATTGGGCTACTGTATTAACATTGGCTATAGCTGAGGCTATATCCTTCTTATCCTAAATCGACCGTAGCAATTAGGTTAAATAGTCTATTTCCACCCAGCAATTAGCCCATTGTTCATTTGCCAGTTTAGGCCTGAAGTTTGCACCTCAGTAAGCATGGTCGCTTTGATCAGTAGACTGCAGGTGGTTCCCTAGACTAGCTATAATTTGTCCAAAGTGTATTTAGGCTTCTTTTTTTACCTGCAGCAATCTTTCCTTATAACTTGTGTTCAAAGCTCTTATTGGAACATCTGACTGATAGGTCAAAGGCCACAGCTTAAATAGGCAACACAAAGTGTTTTGTCTGTGCGAGTATTTTCGTCTTTCTGTGCGTGTGCGTGTGTGTACTTTCTCCTCGCTGCTTCCAGTTTGCAACCGCGCGCCACAGCTCGTGTCAGTGCGGAAACAGTGTTGAGCGCGAGACCCCTGCTCATGTTTCCGTTCCCTGTGAAGCCCTTTTTACCGACAGGGCGTTCCGAGAGCTGGATCAAAAGGTTTTAGACCCGCTACAAAAGAAAAATGGAAACTGGAGATGATCTTAGAATGAATGAATTGACAATGAGCGCGCGAGCCCCAGGAGCCGCAAAAAAATGTTGGCATCTTTTTTTCCCCCAGATGACTTTTGGTCAAGCTTTAGCCCAAAGTTTGTTTGTTTTTTTGTTTTTTTTGGTCAGGCTTTTCTCCCTCAACTTTGTTAATTTCTACAATGTATTCCCTGCTTTTGTGTCACACTTGAGGGATGGGGTGCAGATATTTTCAAAAATTAATTTAAAAAATCTATAGTGTCTGTGGGCTGAGGCCCCATAGTGAGTTGATTTTGGGGAAATGTTTTTGTTAGACTCTTCTCTTTCAGTAGTCTCACATAATAGTGACTGTGATATGTCTATGTGTGATGCACCGTCTGTGTGGACCTGTACTTTGGAGTTAGGGGTCCTGGTGGAAAACTAGTCAGGTTTTGCTGCTGCCAATGGGATGCAAGCTTAAATGCAGCCTCATAGGCTAGACATTGCAAGGAGAATAGTTGAGACAGTTGATGATGGCAAATTAACCCTTTTCAGCCCCCTCTCATTCCTTCCTCCTCCCCGTGATGTCAGACAGACACGCGCACAGGTAGGAATTCTGTCCCAGCTGCGCACGTCTCGCGCTGTCCACGCTCCTTACCAAACCATCACCTCCACATGCACGTGCGTCCTGTGGGAGGTTCCCCTTACCTCCCTTGCGTTAAACACTCCTTAAATTGTAACGTTATCATAAACAGTCCGGCTTCGGGGGGCCGTAATCACCTCTCCCGGGCCTTACCGAGACTTCTCATTGGACGTCAACACGCGACCAGCGCGAGGAGGGGGGCTCCCAGACGCGTGCCGCTTTTTAAACCGACGCCGCGCCTTGAGACACCAGAGAAGGAGTCTCGCACGCGACAGGCATATTCACACAGTGCGACAGAATAGCAGTGCGTGTCTCCAAGAAGTTATTCTGATATTGTTAATCGGTTTAACTTTACCTGCCTTTTGGGGTCTTTTGGAAACATGGATGTCCGAAATGTGGAAGACTGGAGCAGAGGCGCACGTGAGGTGGCAGTGGTCGACTCGCGGCTGCAGAGCCCGAGAGTAGTGGGGAGGGGAGGGGAGCAGCAGCTCGAGGAGTCCCGCTACGAACCTGGACTGACGCTCGTGGACAGCGGCAGTGACCCACGCGCCTGGCTGGCTCCGGTGCAGCCTTCTGGCACCTGCGCGGCACACGCCACTTCACCCGACTACCTGCGGCACTCGCCCTGCCCGAGCACCGGCTCCTACCACGGTGAGAAACGTCACTTATCATTTCATTTTTTGGACAACATTTCAATGGCAATAGCCTATCACATGCAACAGGCATCTGGGATTTTCATGGTGATTATTTTGCGTGCACTGAAGGTCTCAAATAGGCAGGAGAAGTAGCCTATTAGGCTACTTTTCTTTACAGAAAGCTTAAGTGCAAAGTTTATTTTGTAGCCTACAATTAAAAAATTGTTATGCGCTTGATTAACAACTAAAAACAGCCACAAGAGTAGGCTATAGGCTATGTGCATTTATAATCGGTTGTAGTCAACCCAGACCAGTTCATTAAATTTTTGTTTTCATTTTTCAGAGAGTGGTTCCCCGGAGTCCTCGGGCCATCCCAGCCCTCCCAGCTACAGAAAAACTGCCAAGAGCCCCTCCTCTTCCTCGCTCAAAGTCAGGGACTTGTGCCGTCTTCAAGGCACGGCCACCGGGCCCGAGGAGGAGACACCCACGAGACAGAGAGCCCAGTCTAGCAGACCTGTCAACGGGGTCCAGAAGCAGAGGCGCGTGGCCGCGAACGCGCGCGAGAGGCGGCGGATGCACGGTCTTAACCACGCGTTTGACGAGCTGCGCAGCGTCATCCCGGCATTTGACAACGACAAGAAGCTCTCCAAATATGAAACTTTACAGATGGCGCAGATTTACATCAACGCCCTGGCTGATCTGCTCCAAGGTCCGACCTCCTCCAACAACACCAATAACGACGTCGCAAACAATAACAACAACTCGCCAAAGTGTGACATTATGCTTTCATCCTCCGTTGGTTTTGACGGGGCGAAGGACAGGGCTTCCCCGTCCCCTACCACCTGTAGGACGGCTGTGCCCGTCTCAGGCAGCAGCTTACCTGTCCACATCAGCGGGATGCCATTCCGCTCCTCCTTCGACGACGGCTCGTTTTCCGCCATGGTTGAAGAAGCGATGCGCTCGCCCTCTCCTCCTTCCTCCTCTCGGGCTGGCAGCTCGCTGGCAGCGGCCGGAGGAGGGAGGAAAGAGTCTCCCCGGAGCGACGGAGAGTTTTCCCCGCACTCCCACTTCAGTGACTCGGATGAAATACCGATGGAGCTGCACTCAAGTGAAGAAGATGACCTCTCAGAACTCAAGCTACGCAGCCACCATCATCACACTGTTGCTTTCTGAATGATTCAAAATTAAAATAACAAGACTATATTAAAAGTTCACTGTAGCCTAGGCCTACAACAAAAAATAATTAAACCGTGTCAATCATGCAGTCTATCTGTTGGTAACAAAATGCCGCTTTAAGAGGATGGAATTTTTGCTTTTTCAAAAAAGTCATGTTCAATTTTTAATAATTCTATTTTATCAACTTGTTACATAGTCTAAAGATTATTTTCTTGCGTGAGATAGGCCTAATTCGGTTCTGCCAATAGATGTATAGCCTATAATTTCCAGTTTCCATGGAGACGTGGCTGGAAGACCCCTCTGCCATGTCGCGCGCAGCACTGCCATGGGTATTTCCCACGTCACTCCGACCAAAAAGCTGTCTTCCACAAAATCATAACTTTATGGATAATTGCTTATATTTGATAATGTAAAAAAAAAATACAAACTTTTTTTTGTAGCTATGATTTTGTTGTGATTTTTTAAATTTGTTAATTTGTATGCAATGTATTTTGTTTTGCAACTTCAAAAGTTCATATTGTGCACTTTAAAAATATACGAGCCAGAGGCTTGAGAAATACAACTTTTGTTTTCACACCATAAACAATATTGTTTTGCTTTGTTTGCTATAGTGTAGTACTGCCAATTCCATACAAATAGCCTATTTAATGTAGCCATCATTGCTGCCTTCTTTTGTATTTTCTTTTGTATCTTCAGATGAACTTGTGTGTCTTTTGCTTTCACTGGATGAGATTAATTGACATGTATTTATTGCTGATATGTTTCATTTGATTTGCTTTTTATAACTCCATAGTTAAATTTGCTGGAAAAAAAATCTATAATTTTGCCATTCATTGTTATGTTAATTTTGGGAATAAAAAAGCAAACGAAAATATAGTAATGTTTCTTTGTCTCTGTTGTTTTTGCACACCTTTCTCAATTAACTCTTTTATCAACTTTTTTTAGACAAATGTAGGTAGGCCTAAATGTAGATAGGCCATCAAAAATATTTTCTAAATGTAATAATAATAATAATAATAATAATAATAATAGGCCTAACAATGATGCTGATGATGATTGATTGTGATGGTAAATGAAGTAGGCCTATGTTAGGACTATTGGAGCTTGATCAGGTTTATGACTTCTAAGCTATTATAGCGACCAATAACACAATAATAATAATAATAATAATGATGATATTATTATTATTATTATTATTATTATTATTATTATTATTATTATTAATAGCTCAATAAAGTAGGCCACATTTGATAAATAGATGAAGGTAATAAAAATGGTTTAACCTATTATCTAACTTTAGAATGGCATAGGCCTATTGCATACAACGAAATTTCCATCTAAAGTAGGCCTACCATAACCT
>JAOVVB010248984.1:0-20634 GCA_028570985.1 Heterobranchus longifilis | reverse complement strand
GATGAATGAAATCTGGATTTGTGATGAATATTCAGCTTTGGAGTCTTAACGTTACCGGCTAAAAAATTGCTTTGTTGTCACTGGAGGGGTAAGTTTGCATATGCAACGAGCAGTGTGTAATGTAACGTTAATCAGTATTAAATACAGTAACATTAAACAAAAAGGCAGACAGCATGCGTTCCTTAATGCAATAAAAAGGTCAGAAACCGAGTCTGTTAAATAAATAAGATATTAACGTTAGCGTTGCATTGTGTAACGTTAACGTTACCTGATATGAAGTGGATCCGTGGCTCGTGGGGTCCCATCACTCAGTTTTCTTCTGTTTGCTTCTTGCGCGTTTTATGGCAGTAATCCCTTTTTGTTGTCTTTCAGGATCTTTAGGCATAAAGTGCTCTCCCTAAAGTCGAGATGAAACGGAAGTTAAAGCGTCTTTAGCTTCTGTGTCCCCGATTGTTGTGGCATCCCGGCGCACAACAGCTATCCACCGTCATTTGACCGGCCGCTTTCCTCATTTTGATTTCGACTGGTGATTACCATGGATACGGGGTTGCGTGACGTCAACTGCCGGAGCTCTCAGTGTTGTATTTACAGCATTTTTTTGCGCTGCCCCCTAAGTGGTCAAAAAATAAATCATTGCAGGTTTAACAGCCTATGCATTGTGGAAGGTTGCCGGTGTTGCTCGCTAGTTTGATTAAAAGTGTTTATAAATTAAATTCTCCGATGCCTGGAAGAAAACCAACCAACCCTTTCGTCTACGCTCCACATGCCCATGTTTTCTCGCCTTTCATTTCACTCTTGTTCCACTGCTCTATCACACCTCTACTCCCATCATTCTCTGCCTGTCACCTCCCACCACCAGACCTCCTGTCTGTGAACAGTCTGCATCGCTTCCTGTCTGCCCGTGACTTTATGCCCGCTCTACCTAAAGAGAACTGTTAAGATCCTTAGGATATGTCACGGGCACGCTGTATACATTCATGACGCATTCATGCCTCCTTTCAATCGCCTGCACATTTCACACATTTCAGAAATAGAAGCATGTATGTCCGCATGGGTGGCAAGTGGATGTCTACGGTATGTATGTCAGTGGTGTGATGTAACTGGAATGCTTTAATGTTAGTTTTTTAGTAAGACCATGAGGCTGCTTTTAGCCACTGATGAAATTCCTACGCATTTGTAATTACTCATGGCAATTAAGCAAAGCATTGTGTGATATAATTTCTCAAATCTTATTTTCATCTGCAGCTGGTCAGTGTTTTCCAGAGGCTGTAAAAAACAGCCTTTGTCTGTGGGTGATGCAGGGACTTATTTCTGGAGAGGAAACGGTCCGTCTCTCCCGCCAGCATATGGCTCCTCATGCATTTTAATGTCTCACTGTCCCAGCCTCGTCAAAAAACAGGACAGCCCAGAGTCCAAGGACAGAGAAGTATAGTCTGAAATAGAGACATCTGTCCGTTGGGGTCACTCTGACAGAAAGACAGAGGGAGGGAGGGAGGGGGAGGATGAGGGGATGCAGACAGATGACGAAGGATCGGGGGGAAAAAAAGAAACAGGGAGCATTGATTGAAAGAGAGAAGAGATGGTGAAAGAAAGAGGGAGAGGAAGATGGATGAGTGAGGTTAAGCAGGGCACAAGGCACAGCTGTCAATACTTACAGTGATACTTGGACAGCCCATCTGGATCCTCGCATTCCATGTTGCACTGTCATGTTTTGTGCAAGAGTTCCTCTCACTGTTCATACAGTAAGAGACTAATCCACTGGTTAGTTACAGCCTGATGTATTGTCTGTCCCTGTGTTTCACTCTCACTGTTGTTGCTGCTAAGGCACCTGAATCTCCCCACAGGGATAATAAAGGTTTATCTTATCTTATCTTGGGCACCTAGCAGGCTCAAAATCATTGTTCATTGTTTGTTTGGATCCCCATTAGTTGTTACCAAGGCAACAGCTACTCTTCCTGGGGTCCATGTTAGCAACGTCAATATACATACATAGGTTCATTTCACATACATGCATATAAATCACTTGCAACATGACGGCAACATAATAAAATAAAACAAAACAAATACAATTTTAATCAAAAATTATAACACTGTGGTCTGCCATATGTGTATGAATGTGATCCATATAAATATTCATGTTAAACTGGTCGCTATCCCTGAGTCTACATCACATCTGTTTGTGTTTTTTTTTTTATGCAGAAATAAAAATGACTCCAGAAGTCGCTGTAGTGTAGTATATTTATCTAGTTGATACATCGTTTTTCTACATATTGATTCACTGAGGTCTGTAAATTGCTCTTTCACTGATGCATTTCAAATTGTTGCATAATTAGGTTTTTAAAGGGAGTCTGGTGGCAGCCGTGGTTGTAACATCCTCCTTCGCCATGTGTGTATGTCCTCCTATGACTCTGTGTTTGCATGCGCACAAGCATGTTTACATGTATACAGTATCTTTTGGTGGAGTTTTCAAGGGATTTGTTAAGCAGGTCATCCCCGGGCCTCTGTCTGTCCGGCTCCCGTAATACCTCTCAGTGCTAATGCTAAGCTCACATTGATCCCAGAACGTATTACTCTTCTGCCTTTTGGTTTTTGAGCATCAGCGTAGTATAGGGCGTTTCTCATGCTGCTGGTGTCACATATTGTTGTCATTATATAAAAAATTCAAATCTCCACCACCGATGCCGCAAATATGGGCACTGATTTTAATATTTTTAACTTCATTTTTATTATTTAGTGTGTTTTATTTTCCATCTTATGTTATGTATTCTATGTATTCTATTTTCATCTTATTTTACCTTCTTTCTACTATTGTCAAGTGTGTTTTATTTTATTTTTTATTTAATATAATTTAATTTTAATTGTATTTATTATTATTATTATTATCATTATTATTAATATTATTATTATTATCATTATTAATATTTTTATTATTATTATTATTATTATCATTATTAATATTATTATTATTATTATTAATATTATTATTATTATTATTACAGTGTCACTTTTTTCTTTCTCATAGAGTAGGGTTGGAAACACCATCCTTGGGGTTCCAAAGATCTTTGATGGTATAAAAAAAATAATATATTGGTCACCTAAAAGGTTTTTTGTTTTGCTGCTAACTGGCATGGGATTCAAACCTAAGCCTTCACTACAACACCTGCTGTTACATGATATGATATGATATGATATGATATGATATGTGTTTACGTGTGTGTGTGCACGTGTGTGTGCCTTTCGGGCACTGCTCCCGTGTGGTCCAGCAGCAGTGCAGTGCTCCAGACTGGATTAAGGTCTTGCTTGGATGTGGCTGCGCTCCATTTGGAAAATCAGGATTTGGATTTGAGATAGAAGCACAAGGGGAGGTGTTATGTTATCCCCAAGAGGGACAGGCTGAGTGATACAGCTCAAAGATGAGGAGGAAGAAGAAGGAGGAGGGATGGAGGGGCAGAAAGGAGGAGCAAGAAAGAGAAAAGGATATAGTAGAGGGATGCTGATGATGATGTAAGTGTCATGGATGACATTGCAGTATGCAAACGCACAGACCAGTGATATACAAAATATTTGTATATTATATAATATACCAAATATTTGTTTGCATATGTTCTACCACACTTCCTCTTCAAACATGGTGGTTTTCATTTACTTTACCTCAGAGTTACCATGCAACTCTAACTTTGTCTCTGTTTGTGTTTTTTTTCCCAGAACGGCCCATGCCAGGACAAAAAGTGAGGCTGCCGACCAGGCCGCCATCTCTGCTGTGCACGACTCAGAAATTGCCAGGGCGGTTGCTAGGGAGCTTTCCCCCAACTTCTACCAACCAGGTAACCTTCAACAACCATCCTTCATACAACACGTCTGATATTTTAAAGTGTGTTCCTAGCGGTAAAGTGTGTCTTAAAGAGGACTTATACTTGTATACTTATACTTATATAAGTACTTATACTTATACTTACTCATACTTGTATTTTGGGTTTCTGTTTACATGCTTTAATGTTCAAAAAAACATGACATTATTTTTCTCATATGGTCTGTGCTGAAACACCTGTATTCACCCGTGTGTAGCTTTAAGCCCCCCTTTCAAAAAAAGCTCAGTGTGCTCTGATTGGTCAGTGTTTCTGAGTCTTCCACATCTGCGCTCTCTGCGTCTCTGCGCCATCATTGTAGCTGGGGAATGACTGTAACGGCACTGTAGCAGCACTATCTATCGTGAAAAATCACCAATAAAAGCGTCTAAATCAAAATCTTTACAACCGGACATTTTCCAGCAGGAATCTGATCCAAAAGTGGGGAGAAATTAACATCGGCAACCGGGATTACTAGCTTTCCCTGATGTTAGCATGTAGCTACATGTAGCAGTGTATGTAATGTAAACACTTGCAGTAACGTGCCTGGAGCAGATATTAAGAAATCTGTCATGAGCTGACGTCAGCTTTTAGCCAAAGTAGAAAAAACTGTTGGAAAACTGCAAACTGTTTTTGCTCACATGGATTACTTTTACATAATGTTTACTTCATTATTTGAAACTTTGTCCATATTTAATGTGAACATCTGATGTAGTAATGTTATATATATGACTGAAAATTAGGAAAAGCATAACAGGCCCCCTTAAGTCTGTCTAGATACCACCTGAATGTGAAACTGACTTGGAGTGCTGTTGCACTGAGGGGTCAGGGAGGTCAGATGTGTTGTGAAATACAATACTTTGACTATATTTCAAGTGGCTAAATCTCCATGAACCTTTGGCTGGCGATGCATGCAAACAAGGTTTTACAACAGACATTTTACACAAGACATGACTGACCCAGAGATGAAGTTGCAATACGAAGTAAATATAGAATTTGACTTTAGTAATTTCCAGACTATTGCCCCTATTTTCTTTTCTAAAATATAAAATAAAAAATAAAAATTAATTGATCATACAAGTAGACTGTAGAGAGCACGGGCCAGATCAAGCTTGATGTCAACGATAACAAGGCAAGAAATAAGGCATGCATCTGAACCTTGCCTTATTATGACATCCACAACCAGATTAGTTTTTTAAAAATGCAGCAATATCTTTGAATTGCATATAGCATCACAGCAACAACATTTATGAGTTATGCAGTGATGTAGTTATCAGAAAAGTAAACAAACTATCTTTTCTGCATAAGGACGCCTTTATTCCTACGCTCATCGTTGTTTCTATGGACACACAGACATCATGAAAATCTAAATATTTAACTTGTTTCCACTCATTTTTGGTTCTTATTGATACAAGGAAAATAATACAAGAAGGTAACACTGTTAATATAAAGTCTGGTTGGCTCAGGATTCCAAACGGGAAAAGAAAGCTAGATGCAAACTTTATGTAAAATCTTTCAACATCTCCAACATGGAGGAAGCAGCCATATGCAAGAACAAAAGCATTGTTGTCTTTTTACCTAATCTACCAAGAAGTCTGGAAATTTGAGTCTGGAAAAGTATTTTGAAATGGAAAATGTGTATAGAAACCCTGAAGCAAGACTGCTGCAGAATAGGAGCGGGGCTTTAACACATGAGTGCTTCTCCCCCGACAGTGGGACATTTACCCAGCCAAGCTATTCTAAAATCCCTCCTCACCTCCACCAGCCCCTTTTTTTAGCTACACTCTCCTCGAGCAACCAATTTGTCCATTCAAACCATGTTTTTAGGAATTGGGTAACTGGTAAGAGGTTGGGTACTTAGTATGAATAATGATGTTTGCACAGTTTTGTTTACACAGGCTGTGTCTGAGTCGGTAATGAGCTTGTTGTGGGTGCACAAAAGCGTAGGGTTTGGAGTTCCGGGACTGTAATGGAAGACTAGAGAGGTATTGAGGATGAATTCAAACGCCACAATGGGGGCCTGTGTGTTTGCTTCGACAAAGCAGAGCCAGCTTGAAGCAGGCTACTGTATTCTGGATGGAAGCCTCGTCTTTGCTCTCAAAGGCCTGTTGTAACAGCTCGGAGATACTTGCTAAAAATTTGCAGCCATAAACTCTGCCAAAAAAAGACTGAGGAAAGCAAAATGTTTTCTGTTCTTTTAGTTTTCAGATCATATCAAACTTGTGCTTTAGTGGAGTGTAGAAATGTCTACAGTGTGGGGAGATCAAGAAAACCTGCTGCTCCCAATACCAAGTAGTTCTCATCTTTCCTCTGCTTGGAGGTTTAACAGGCACACTGCCATACTATACAGCAGCTCACAGCGTAGGGTGTCGACTCAACTCTGTTTAGTGCATTTACAAGGTAATGCCGGACATATAATACCACACAAGTAGTGAAGGGTACAGACCCTTTTTGGTCAAAGACGTGGGGTCAGAGGTAGAACACAAGGGCACAAACAGGGCAACATCAGAAAAGGGTGAATCAAAACTGAGTTTTTAATGTAACATTAGCTACTGTATTTTTTCCCTACTTGGTTAAAGGGATAATTCGGATGTTTTGAAGTGGGGTTGTATGAGGTACTTATCCATAGTCAGTGTATTTCCTACAGTAGATGGCGGTCGGCATGCCCCCAGTTTGGAGAAACAGACAGGAGTCCTGACATGAAGCTATAGGCAATGTACTGCTGTGGATGGGGCCACACGGCAAAACGTTGTTTAAAGTGTATGCTATATTTAGAATATTTTCACCGCTGTACCTTGCCATCGGACAGCCCTTTCTGACGAGGAACTGAAGATGTTATAAACATCTATGCTCTCTTGAAACTCCTTTGACAAAAACAGTAATTTTACCTCACAGAACACAGGAGTTGCCTCGATCGGTTAGTTTATTTGTTATTGTGTGACTTTGGTGTTTTAAAAGGGTTAGCAACTAACAAAACTCACAAACTAACTAACCGATCGAGGCAGCGGTAAACCAGCAACTCCCGTGTTCTGCGAGGTAAAATTTTTGTCAAAGGAGTCTGGTGGCTTTGAAGAAAGCAATAATAACAGCTGCAGTTCCCCGTCATAAAGGGCTGTCTGACGGCAACATAAAGCGGTGAAAATATTCTAAATATAGTGTACACTTGAACTGATATTGATTTGTATGTATCTATCTTTCCATTCTTTGAAATGAGTGTTTTTAAAATGTCCTTTTAATGTTTTATTTGCACTTTGAATTGCCCTGTTACTGAAATGTGCTATATAAATAAACTTGCCTTGCTGTAAGGTGGATAAGTACCTTGTACAACCCCACTTCAAAAAATCTGAACTATCCCTTTAATTCTGGTATTTTCTAATAGCAGATTTAGATCTATTTTTCTTACCTTTTAGAGAAATAATTCTGTCTTGCCAAAAAAAAAAAAACAAGCATTCACCTACTAACCAGACAAGAAAGTATTTATGTTTAAATTATGTAAGAATTTCAACAAAGCAAACTCATACATTAAATTAATTGTTCTATAGCCTTCATCTGGATGGATAGGAGTGCCACAAGTGCCATGTCGTATAGATGTTTTGTTTTGTTTATATGTACTTGCAGTGTAAGATCTTGCCTCTTCCACTGTTTGTAATATATTTAGGCCTATGAGCAAGCCGACCTTGGGCTCTTGCCAAAAGCCACCACAAAATAGTGGGTGACAAATACATTGACAATGGGACCCATTCAAGCATGTCCCTCCACTAAGCCGTAGAAATGGCCAGCCCGGGCCAGAGACATCCTGCGGCTTGTTTGTGTTGTGGAAAACGGCGATCATGCTTGGCAGGCCGGGTGGTCTCCGGGTTCACAAGTCTGCACGGAGAGTGTCCTTGCCTTATAAGTCAGATCATGAATGAGAAAGCGGGCGATGTCATAATAATGTGCAGCGCAGGGCGACATCTGAGCCGCAGCACTTAAACGTTACAGTTACGTAAGCGTGTCTGGTAAGCCAAGCCAAAAGACAGACAGGCACCTACAGTACATACATGCATTTTATTTCTAGTTTATGAAAGTCTTTATAATATAATTATTATAGAAGTTAGATTCTTCCGGGAACATAAGAGCAGTTCGGGGAATCTAGAATGTCCTACTTTTAAGTTGGTTGCTGGTTTGTCATTTGGCAGCTTATATCATGTTTGAGTGTAAACAGTTTCCCCTATTTACAGCTTCCTGGCAAAGTGACCGCCACTGTCCAACAAAGAAACAAAATGTGTTAAAATATTCCAAGTTAGAGTAGAATCCAGTTTTTTTTTTTATTTGTCGATTTGTTTGATGTCACAGAGCGACAAAGCCACGTAATCTGAGCAGACGGAATTTGTGTGACTTTCCCAAACTAATCTGCTTTGCTTCCTCAATGTCTACCTCTACAGTGGAAATATTCGCACTTACCCTCATCATCCCACAGCTCATAATAAGTCCTCTCTAGGGTAACAACCAGGGGTCTAAACCCCTTGTTGTTTGTAATTGGCATTTCAGACTCATAGCAGATTATCACCCAGATTGGGAGTGTGTACTTCAAAAGGGAAGAGAGGGTCACAGGGAATGGGACCCTGACCTTTATGATTGGTTCGCACACAGCACCCTGGAGGGGGAGCAGCGAGGGTTAGCTAGGCGTGGTCTGTGTCGTGACGTTAATTGGGCTATATTTGGTGTCGATGTCTGCTCACTGGGGTCTAATGGAGACATAGCTGAAATCCTTATGCACTGAGAGGAGCTTGGCCCCGCGCTCTCCCCTCTCCAGGGCTGACGCACAGCAGCTGTCTCTGACAGGGAGGGGGGTGGGGGGGGAGTGAGGGGGCCCAGCAGGGATCCCACTCCACCCTGTTTGACCCAGTCAAGGTACACTTGGACCAGGTGGAACCATAAAAGCCTGGACCTGTCAAGGCTGAAAAGCAGACATGAGCAGGTGCTGCTTTATATTCAGAGCAGCAGGTGTCGTGGAGTACGTTTCAAGACAGTAGTTCAACTGAAGTTCAAAGTTATGCAGCAACTTCTTTCAAGGATCTGAATTATTTTAAGACACCACTGACGGGGCTGGGCGATTAATCAAATTTTGTTTTCAGTTACGATTTTGGCTTCCAACCGTTCTGAAAACAAGATAATGGAGATAAAAAAAGGATTCATGTGATGCGTTCTGTTTCACAGTGATGCTCTGGTTTTTGTCTTGTTATGAATCCAGCGCACCCCGTTCCATTACAGCAGTGCACTTTCGCTTACTCACTTACTGACTGGAATATGTTGAATATAGTTTATGAAATTGTTGAATATATGTTTTTTCAGTAGGTTCTGGCAGTGCACTACAACATATTTGATCTAATTTAGTTGTATTTATTAAATATATATATATATATATATATTTATTTTATTTTTTTTCTATGTATGTATGTATGATGTATATACCATATATTATTGATTTTATTTATTTATCTCTTTTATATTTATTTGTATGTATGTATGATGTATATACCATATATTATTGATTTTATTTATGTATCTCTTTTTTTATATTTATTTGTTTTTTCAGTTGAATTATATTTAAAGTTCAAGAAAATCCACAGGGTTTTTTTTAAGTTCAATAAATGCACGATGTTTCCAAAGTCAATGAGTAATTGTGTTAAATAATTGTAATTATGATTTTTGACAGAATCAAGCAGCCCTACACTGATCTGATCCTTTTCCAAACATTTCAAAAGCATTTTTTTTTTAAAGTGGATCAGAATTGTACGAAAGGCAAACTTCTAAGAAACAAACACTTTAAAATTGGTTCCCAAACATGGGGATGTCTTTACTGTAGATTTGTAAACTGTAAAGTTTGTGTTTGTTTCCTCATCCGGATTTGACTCCTGCAGCATCTTCCAGCCTGTCTCCATCAGTCACATGTCAGTTCATGTGAACATGAGGCCTTGCATGTTCTTTGCATGTGGCCACTTACAAACAAAACACAGGAAGACAGTGATTACACTCAGCCAATAGCCACAGACAAAGGGGCATTATTTATTTGCATGTGTATGAGTGCTTTTACATGCTCCCAGTTTTGAGCCTTATCCTGGTTTTGATCATAATCAGGATACTAGTGTGCATGTAAACGCACCCTATGTAACGGTAGCGGAAGTAATGTGGCTAAACAATGACAGCTCCCCCTGCCCATCTGCCAATGTGAGTAGGAGGAAGAAAGAGAAAAATCGAAAAAGCTACAAATTGAGTCATGCATATTAAATATATCAGTGCAGAGAACATGCTGATATCACAACCCACAGAACAGACTATATAACACAATATATCAATAAAATCTGAATAGAATAAAACATAACCAAATGCATTACAAACAAAGAACACAAAGCAGGGAAATGCCCTTCACTCAGAAGACATGTTATTATATTTGACATAAAGACACATATGAATCACTTAAGCAAACGGCTTGCCGTAGGAAATGTATATTTCTGTCACTGTTGACAACAACCAAGACCTGTCATAATTCATACAGCAACAACAGCCTTGGGTCAGTGCTTGATTGTCATGAGAAACAAGATTGGAATGGTGAAAATAGATGTTTCCCTCCAGGTTAAAGTTACAGAATTCCCTTTCAATTTTGGGGTTTGATACCATTTTTATTTTTATTTTATTTTATTTTATTTTATTTATTTATTTTAAATTTATTTATTTATTTTTATTTTTATTTTTTTTATTTTTTTTTCCAAAAATAAAATATGTCTAAAAATATACATGAATATAAATCCAACACATTATTAGCAAAGACAAATCGGCCTAGTAATGAAAAAACAAACAAACATTTAATTTACACAACATTGATTACTGGCCTATACGGTAGCCACTAAGATATAGCATCCACATATACAGTTAATCTTAAGGATGATGTATAAATATATGAATATGTCAATAATTATTATTATTGTAATAGCTTAGTATTATGCACCATAAAAAGGTATGCGTATAGGCTTTAGGCCACCCTATTGGAGGCCCCTCAATTTTATACAATATGTAGTAGGGGGTCCCTGCTCTTGGCCTAAAAAAACTTTGCACTTGATTATAAAACACTGTCCCTGTATGAATCTTCTGTTGAACCCAGAATGATTCACAATGGCAACAGATGTGATAACAGCACACACTGTACTCCCCCCTATATACACACATCCATGCATGTACACTCACACTGCTGTTCATCTCATATTAAGGTCAGTAGGGGTTAGGCTGGGTCTTAAACAGCCGATCTGTTGTGTTTTGTGAGAGTACATGATCGTGTGTGTGTTGTGCGTGTGTGTGTGTGTGCCAGCGCGTGTGTTTTGCCAAGAGTGCACTGGAGCAGAAAATGTGCTGTGGATTAACATGAAGAAAACTGGCAACCACAGCTTAAACAAAAGCTTGTATTCTAATAACGTCAAAGAGACAATAACGAGGTAAAGAATAAAATGCACATATCTTGAATTGCAGCCTCTAAATGCTGTGATTCTGATTAGTTTTATTTGTGTTTATTGTGCTGAGTATTTTTGTCTTGGTCATGAATAATACCATGGCCCATTTTAATGACCGTCTTTGGAAGGCTGCAGACTCAGCCCAGCTGATCAATGTTCAGATGAAAGAAACACCACAGCCATTTGAGTAATTGAGTCCCAGTACATGTTCCAGCTGACCTGGCAGGATTCCTTGGTAGAGTACATCTAATAAATCTTCACTCACTCACTCATCACAACAAGATCTACACATGAAATCTTCATCTACAAAACAACCTGTAACCAAGTAATTAAATTAATCACATTTCTAAAAGGATTCTTCAGCAGCTTTCTAGTGTTGGGGGGTGAAAAAAGCCTGTTCAGCGTATTTTTGGAGTCCAGCATGGCTTCAGAAGTGTAGTGGAAGTAGTTTTTAATGACTGCCGGTGTTGAGTGTGAGACTGGGGGTCATTTTAGGGCCGAGAACCATTCAGAAAATGTCTGGAAGCCCTCGCAGGAATCTGTCCCCAAACAGAGCGAAACTGCACAGGCCCGCCTACGAAGTCCCAACTCTTATTGAGTTATGGTGTGAAATTAAGCTCGGCGGATAAATTAAGCTCCGCCGATGTTCGAATGTCCCCTCAGTCTCTTTGTAGTGGGTCTTATTAGTTGTGGCAGTTATGAAACAAATTAGGAATGCCATGCAGCTGAAAAATACTTTGGGTTTATGAATGCTGAGGCCCAAAAGATTCTACGATAAGACTGTTTACGCTGGTATGGGATTGGATACACTTGTTCTCTTCTGGATTTGATGTTTGCACAATTGCTCCTAGAGGGGGTAAGTGTCAAATCTAAATCAATATGAGTTATTTTCCATTGAATAGCAGTGCCATAATTAATTGGTGGCATGCATATACGAGATGTCTCATAGATCCTTTTGATGATCGCTGAGATTAATCTGTTTTTAAACGCAGTAAATACTGTCAGTCAATACTGAACGCACCAACATGAACACATTACAATTACATCACCTTACACTGACTCAGCATATAGGATCAAGTGGGGGTGAATAGGCATAAAAAAAAATTAAAAAACAAGCAAAACTGTCTTTATTTCTACTTAAAATATAAAATCAATTGTCTATATAAAATAGTTATTTCTCTCTATTTCTATGCGAAGGATCCTTCTCTGCTCGTACCATCTGATGTACTTCATACAAAGCGCCATTGTCCCTCTCTTAGTCACTCTGACACCGTCTAATTTAGGCGAAGTGAAAAAAAAAACATGCAAACAAAGAGCCTGATGTCTCTAATAAATATTAATTCAGCACAGAACAAAGGAACAGATAAAGTGTCATTTTTCTCGCATGCAAAAAGGCATTTACATTCAGATTCAGGCCCTTTTGTCCACACATTAGAGAACATAATGTCCATAATGAAAATTCAAAACGTATAGTTAAAAGAGGAGTGCACATTTAGTCTCCAGATGCTGTAGTATCACTTTCCGTGTCCGTAAACTCCTGATGGAGAGAATAGTATAAGCTTCCCCAGACAAAAAAAGAAGCATCACTGCACCTTCAGGTCGACTCTCTTTATCTGTACATCCGTGTTGGTTGGATGCTGAGAATTGATGTGACAAGGGCCTTTCCAGGAAAACAACACACTGATAAAAGAGAATGGCTGATGATAAAGATGAGCCTGCAGAGGAGGCTTCCTTTGTGAAATGGTGTTTGTGACCCTGCATTAATCAGTCTATTTTCCCCTGTCTCCCCCAGTCTTCGCAGAATGATTGCATATATTATGTTGATTCATGAATATTTTAATTGAAAGTTCAACTGTGCTGAGGGCCAGTTCTGATTTAAATCTAGCTTGCGGTGGAACTCTCCAGTCAGGCAGGATGGAGAGCAAATCAAGACTGCTGTGTTCTCCTAATCTTGCTTCTTGGGCGGTGGCTGCAGACTGCAGCAAGAAATTCAGAATAGGATTGGTGTTGGTTCAGGGTTTGGTTGGATCTCCTGTGTCATGTTTGGACTGTCTGAACCTCAGATAAGGAGGCATTTGAATCGGTGGGCCGGTATGCTAAGCAGGTGTTTATACCTCTCATGTATTAACATTACATTCACGTCACACAGTCCGTTTCTCTGACAAGTAAATCCCTGGAAAGTTAGAAAGCGACATTTACCACAGTTTTGTAACTATTTTCAAAATTCTGTAGAATAATGCGTTTTTTTACTTTCTTGATGAGAGTTAGACCTGGTCCACACGTACCCAAGTATTTTTTAAAACATAGCTTTTTCTATGTGTTGGCCTTTCATCCACACGCAAACTGTTTTAGGTCACAGAAAATGTCAAACTAATTTGAGGGTGAAGATGCTCAGAAAATCCGTTTTCAGTGTTGACGAAACAGGGAAAACTCAAGAAGAGCGCCGGGCTTTGAAGCCAATTTGACATAGTGGCCAAATGGTGGTATTGCACCTATCGGATCAGTCACATAATGCCCGCTGGCCCAAAAAGATGTTTTTGCTTTACATGGCGAAAGAGATGTCTAAATCTGTGGATACATTTCTTTGAGCATTACAACCACCGCAAAATGACTCGTTTCACTATCAGAATTTGATCCATTCGCTTTGATAACAATGTAAAAGAGCCGCACTATTGAATTATTTAATCCCCTTTCAAGCTAGCCAGGGCGCTAAACTCGAAGTCTCTAGTGTGCCTGCTCTTTGGGCCACACAGTGCGGAAGCAGTGCCGATCAGGTGGCAGTTTTTGGCTTCATGCGCCACTGAGCAGCTTTCATAGGAATGAACAGAGCTCCACCTGGATCGCTGTATCTTATACATCCATGGGAAATCTGAGTTTTCTTCTTTCTTCTGATTGGCCAAGATCTTCTTCTTTGTGTGATTGGCTAACATGGCTTTAGGGTTATATCGCCACCTGTTGGTTTGGCATGCTCTTGACAGCACTTCAGTTGTGTTATTGCATTTTATTTTTATTTTTTTTAAACAGTGCTTATGTGGACAGTATTTTTTTGGAGAACAAAGGAGGGAAAACTGTTTTCAAAAGTACCTGTGTACATGTGGACTAGTCCTTAGACAAGAAAATAGATACTACAGCCAGCATCTGGTTGACTTACAGGAGCACTAGACTGGAAACAGCTAGCCTGGCTTTGCTCAAAAGTAACATAAACTACCTACCAACACCACTAAAGCTCACTTATTAACATGTTATATGTAGTGTGTTTAATCCTTTCAAAATTAAAATGGCTTAAAAGGCTGATTTTGTTACCATTGAACCAAGCCATGCTGGTGTTTTCCCCATTTCCATCCTTGTTTCCAAGTTAAGCTAACTGTCTGCTGGTGTTAGCTTCATACTTTACAGACTTGTGAGTGGTATCAATATCTATCATCTGATCATTACATCAATTGCACAATGAAACTATTTTTAAACCATTTCCCAACCAAACCAAACTAGTGAACAGGAATTACGTCTTTGCTCTTTGACTTGCAGGTGCACAGGTTTAGGCATGTATTTATTATGTTAATGTGTGTCACCTCTCTCACCTCTGCAGGACCTGACTACTTAAAACAACCGGTGAAGGAGCCTGTGGAGATTAAAGAGGTCCCGGTTGAAAAGAAGGACAACTCTCCGAGAGATTCTCCCCACTTCTACCGCAAAGGTACCACTCCGCCCCACTCCCCTGTGACCAGTCCTGTAACCACGCCTCCCCCCTCGCCTCACTCCAGCAAGAAGAAAGGTCAGCTCGCCAACAGCACCAGCCGCAAAACCAGCAAAGAGGAAAAAACTTCCCGCAAGACAAGCAAAGAAGAGAAGTCAAGTCACAAGACCAGCAAGGAAGAGCGGTCTAATAGAAAGCTGAGTAAAGAAGAGAGGCCGTCCGTCACTGATGGCCCCAAAAGTTCTCACGTGCACGCAGAGGCTCCACCTAAACCCGCTAAAATTCAGCAGCCTACCGCAGCAGCAGCATCTGCTCCTCCTCCTCCTCCTCAGCCTCCTGCAATTCCAGTCAATGGCGAGGTCCACAGCGAGTACCACAGTTATTACGTCAAGACCCCTACAAAGGTGCGTCCACCCCCGGACCCTGAGGAGGATATAGAAGAAGAGCCTACTATCCTGGACCTGGCACGTATGCCTCCACAACCCCCTAAATCTTATAGTATCCCCACTCCTAAGCCAGCCTCCATACGGGAGAGCAGGAGCGACCCGAAACTCAGGAAGCAGGATTCCCTAAAGCCAAAGAGCCTCGCAGACGCAAAGAAAGCCAGTATGGAGATTGCAGAAAACATGGAAGAATCAGTAAGTATCAGTGGTAGGATAGGAAAAAGTATGTTTTGGGAAGTATGCTTATTCACTTTCTTGAGTTAGATGAGACATCTGGTCACCCTAACAAAGACTGGAGATGGGCAAACGGTCCTGTCCAAGGGTAACAAAATCGAATCAGTCTAAGATTAACACACTATGAGCTCTATCTTACACCTGGGGCAAAGCAACATTACAGCTAGTTTCAGACTGGTGCAATTGTCATTTTCCCATCCAGCGCCCACATTGTTTAAATAGCAAATATACTTGCACCCATCTGTGCACCCATGGGCGTGTTGGTCTTAAAATGAGGTGAGGTCAGGCGCATTGATGGTGCATTGATATCTTGAGGCAGCAGAAAGCGATTGGGCCATTGACCAACAAAAACTTGGTCTTAAGTCAATGGCGCAGTATTTTAATTATTTAAGGGTGTATTATTCAGATTGTAATTGATAGATAGCATTATTTGTGGCATGTTGTGTGTTATACAACATTGCCATGTGTCATGGATTTCTCTTGGACATAAATGAGGACTCATTACAGGACTTTCGAAGGTGTGATGCTGAACTGCATGCGCCAGCAGCAGCACAAGCGAGGAGAGATCATCTGGCAGAAGAGCTGCGCCATTATAATTGCAATCCGCCAAGGTGCAAGCACACCTGGCTATTAAAGGGAATGGGAGATGACACTCTGATTGGTTTATTTCATGTTATGCCCAAAACATGTCTATGATTAACTGAGAGACTAAATGCATCCCCTTTGCCCCTTGCGCCTTACTTTGTGCCCAGATTATGTGCCGTTTAACTAGAAAAAGTGGAGTTGGACACGCCCTAAATGCACTTGTGCCATGCACTTTAGACCCTGCACTATAGATCGTTTAACTAAGGCCCTATATCTTGTTTGTTTAGAAATGACAAATGGCATTTTGGACCAGTAAGGACCTGGACCAGTAACTTCCTGGAGTGTCCTCTGGTTGTAAATGTAATATAGCGTGCAGGTGCTGGTAGGCAGATTTTGTTAGCTTTGGACAGCTAGCTGTTTCCCCCTGTTTCCAGTCTTTGTGCTAAGCTAAGCTAACTGGCTGCTGGCTGTAGCTTCATATCTACCATACAGACATAAAACTGGTTTTCTCATCTAACTTTGTCAAGAAAGCAAATGTTTTCAATAACCTTGTTATGTGAAGACGTACATATAATTTGCAGTACACATCATTTGCTTGTTGTTGTAGATTATTATGTGATATGATGATCTAATCTTTATCATAATGCTATGTTTTGCAGGGTCCTAACTCGGTCCTTGTTGCTATGGTAATGCTTCTGAATATTGGCCTTGCAATTATATTTGTCCATTTTCTGACATGATGATGCTGTTTCTCAGGTGAGTTCATTTATTTTTTTCCTAGACAGTTTTATTCATCAGTAAAAGTGAATAAGGAACAGATGAATTCATGTATTTCTAAAGATGAATCTGTCATTTCTATTTCACGTCTTGTGTGCCCAGTGTGCCGCAATGTGTTTCTGAAATGTGACAAGCAGCCAATTAAATCCAATCTGTTTTATGTTGCAGTGAAACCATGGCAACCGGTACAGTTGCATCGCCGGCCTTGAAAAATGAAAATGGCGCCAGTGAGACACGGGGGTGGCCGTAGGTGTTTAAGGAATCA
This sequence comes from Heterobranchus longifilis, assembly GCA_028570985.1. NCBI lineage: Eukaryota > Metazoa > Chordata > Actinopteri > Siluriformes > Clariidae > Heterobranchus > Heterobranchus longifilis. The sequence continues at coordinate 3,307 of JAOVVB010248984.1, read as the reverse complement.
GCGTGACACCGAAGAGAATCAGGAGGAAGGCATCACTACCACCAACCTGTCATGGGCCTTCTTTAAGGCCAGCCCTGTGAATTAGCACTCCTTCGGCTTCTCTGAAAGCTGAGGTGAAATGTCGTGTCTAGTGAGATAAAAAAAAAAAAAGAAAAAAAGTTTTAAAATGCAACCAAACATATACAGTCTGAAAAAAGAAGTAATTGAAACCCACACGTGTGCTGATCCAAGCACTGGTCTCTGTAGCCCACTGCCTTGGCAGAGATAGCGGTGGGCTGACGGACTTTGCTGGAAGAGTGTGGAGATGCACTTTTAGATGACGGGAGCAAACAGCTGCCTTTCTATTTTGCCATCTGACGTTTTGATGGGGAGATGTGAGCCCGGCGGCCGGGAGGGGAGGACAGTCGCAGCGGGAGCGTGCTCGGTTGTTCGGAGCGTTTTCTGGGGTTCACACCACTCTTGCAACAGGAAACTGGGCACGGCCGTTGCCAGCAGTCAGTGCTAGCACGGTCACTTTCCAGTCTTACTCTGTTTACCCAATCATCACCACAGCTTTCTCGAGCTCCGTCCATTGTAACCAAGGATACACTGCTTTGAAACACTCCCCGTGCATGGTACAGATTTAACATTTTGTTTTTGTTTGTTTTATTGTAGCTTTTTTTTTTTTTTTTGTTCGTTGTTGTTCTCTGAATGTTGGTTACCTGCAGTCATATGCTTGTCGTGGAAAAGGAAATTTCTCCTCCTCTCAAAATAAGTAAATACATTTGTTTTGCCCTTTTTATTTTTGAAATTTTACTAATTTCTAACAATTGAGTTGTAATTTGACATTACACATTCATGTTACTGAAAGTGCAATATGTTTTATTTTTTTCAAAGAAAAGCGTATAGTATATTTTGCCAAAAAAAAAAGGGGGGGGGGGTTGTACCATTATAAAAAATCCTATGTTCCATTTATTTTTGTCAGACTCTCATAATTTGAATAGGTTTTGAGAGAGGGTGTTTTTAGGAAGGAGGTTCACACTTTAAAAGCTACCTAGCTCTGTGAGAGTGAAGTAACAAATGTCTTATGTTATTTATTAAATCAGAAGGAAAACTATTTCATTGCACATGTCATGTCAATGAACCATTTTGCTTGAATTCCTTCATTCTATTCTTTGCTTTCAATGTTTCAGTATACCACTAAAATGCAAAAGACGCAGTTCACGCAGCTGCATCCGTAGGCCCGGCAGCGCTTGCGTGCTTGTGAGACTGGATCTTGTGGAAGTTGAATTTATTCAGGTTGAGGCCATGGGGAATGTGGCACCGTGGAGATGGAGAGATGCCTTTAAAAGTCTTTAACAGTACTACTGTTTACCTCAGAAAAAGATGAGGAAGGGGGGGGGAGGGGAAGAGATGCCATCCTTGTCTTAACTTTGTCGTGTGGGGGATACTTTGACTGTTGTCATCACCTGAATCATGCTTTTAACTAGCCTCATCGTAGCTCTTTGTAGTCTCTGTTGCAGGTATGGCATGAGTTTCTTTGTTTTTAAAAAAAAAAAAAAGTGGTTATTTATATGGTGGACATTTACTGTCATCACTACCAAGGTTAATTATTTATTCAATGTACAACTGATGTGTTTGTGAACATTGGTCATCATAAAAAAAGGGCTTTAATATGGCTAGGTTTTCTTTGCTGCAAGTTCAACTTGACTATATTGTCTGTTACACAATGAGCAGCACGTTACATTTGGAGAATGCTTCAGTCTGTTGGATGTTTTTCCACATAACTAACTATTAAAATCTATTCGAAATGTGGAATAGACAGTAAAAGCAGACCAAGACACTAAATTACTCAAAAAACATTGTTATATTACAAATGTGATGCATTAAATAATGATTCTTCACCTTTTTTTTTTTTTTTGCTACACCCTCTTTTCTTGTTTTAACGGTCTTCACAGGAGCATGGTGAAGACTGGAGTTTCGGAGGGTTTAACAGAACAGCCTGTTTATGGGATATTTTTTGAAATGCAACATTGCATGTTGGAGTCATTTATATATAGATTATTATATACTATTTGTAAGGATTTTTACAGAGCACAATCCAGAATCTGGTATGAGTTGGTATTTTTCTAACAATTTGCACACCTGTATTTTGACAATGAATATAACTTGTTTGTAATTGGTAATGTAATGCACATATGATAATGTTTGACAGTGGAAAAAAATACTTTATTTCTAATTGGTTGTACTGTATGTACCATTTGGGGATGTGAAAGGCAGATGTACTTGTTTGAGTATTTTAGGATATAACGAGGAACTGCGGGAGACTTTTGATATCTCAAGGTTCATGTTACCCCACTGATTTGTGCAAAGTCTTTGGAGATGAAGTTATGTGTATAACAATAAAGATGTTATGCCTTGTTAAATTACATTTTGCTTATTTCTGATATTTGTGATACTGCTGTAAAACACAATACAAACCATACAGCACAGCATATACCATAACAAACATTAATGGAACATAGAGTTCATTTGCAAAAACCCATAAAAGCTATTCTTAAAATGAATAAACCAGTGATATTCCCTGTGCACAATACAAAACATGATTTATAAAAATCTAAATATTTTGAGATATCAAAACAACCAAACACCAGTTTGATTGATATCCCTTAGATTAGACATAAAAAATATTTTTAGGGAAATAAATAAAAGTTTTTTTGCAAATGAACACCTTATGGCTTAACATCTATGGATTTGAATTGATGGATGCAAGAATTTCCACTTGTCTCATAAGAATGTTTTAAATTCCAGTCTCATGTTCCCCTCTGTGTATCTCCGATCTCTCCATCCTCTCATCTGTGCTTAGCCTCCCAGCAATGGTGGCCTCATGATGACCTTCTCATAATGAGATCCCGGGGGAAAAGAGAAGGCATGAAATCAAAGTATCTTCGTCGGGGTCTCACATTAGCGGTGCAGGCGCAGGCAAGTGCCCCAGTTAGTCTCGGGTCAGTTTGTCCTGTTTCCACTGATGATCAGCCGTGGATTAGTGTAGTGTTACACCAGCAGTGACACCTGCCTGGAATCAGCTACGCCATGTCATGCACTTGCTGTGCCCTCTGCCCTGACGCCGACAGACAGACGCACTGCAAAACCTGCAGAGAGTTTTCTCATCTCACAATGTGTCATAGTGTAAATTGTGGAGCTGATTGGGCTAGCAGTACATTTCAGTTCACAACTCATTTGTTTTATCATAATTGCACACATTATTTGTTAATGTATATACTTTGTCTCACGGGTTCAACTATAGACCATCTTTCGATGGGATCAC
>JAOVVB010248975.1:0-20634 GCA_028570985.1 Heterobranchus longifilis | reverse complement strand
ATAAAATGTTTGTTTCTGCAAACCACGGATATGTAACATTTGTGCGTTTCATTCATATCATATCAACATTTCTAAAGTGACGTAGTTCAGATTACATGTATATGAGCTGAGTTTCTCATTAGGAGGTGGAGAGGATGGGGGATGTTGTGTAACCTGGGCGAGACAGCAGCAGTCTAACGGTTGGAGACCAACCAGATGTTTTTTAACGAGCGTTCTGAGCCAAAACCGTCGATTTTATTATTAACACTGATTACGTAATTTACGCTTAATTTACACATAATTTGCTTAACAAACATCCTTATTTTAACCCAAACCATTGTGTTTTTCCTAAACTTATCAACCTAGTTTTGTTGCCTAAATGTAAGTTTGAATTCACAAAACTGTGACCATAGTTTGGCACGTAAACGTTTAAGATTTGGGAAAGGAAGAAAAAAAGTGCTATTTAGGCTATATGCTGTACCATGAACTCACGTTTATATCTGCTACATATGAAAAGTACAAATGTAACATATCCGTGGTTTGCAGAAGTGTACAGTGCCGACATGTATTCTGGCGATTGTGTTGATATGACAGTGGATGCAAGCAAAAATATGCAGTAACAATGTTAGGGTAAAGCTCATGAAAACACAGGTCTAATGAGATATCACTATGAGGAAAATTAATGGGTTTTGAATGTAACTATTCCTCACACTGGCTGCTTTTAACACAGGCTTTTCTACGCTGGGACAATTTAGTCCATCCAGTGGCACAAGGTCCACTGACTTCGCTAACAGTGTGAGTTTAAGTAACAATTTGGCAAAACTACAAGCTGCAATAACACTAGAAACAAGCTAGTAACATCCACTATGAAATTAATCTCATCAGCCTATTTTTCACCTTTGCCATTTGCTTTTTACCTGTTGTTGATGTAGCTTTAGATTATACTGATTGATACCAATACTGTAACTTTCTCTATCACTCTGGGGACTGCAACAGCATTGCCTTATTTCATATGCGTCCATTCTCCTTCATACTATGGCCATGGAATACTCAGCTAAGACCAGTTGTTATTTTTCAGACAACTACATGGCTCTGATGTAACCACTTCATCTTAATAAATACAGACGCACATGCATATATTCATAGATTTTGGCCATTAAAGGCCACTGCTTCTACAGTATTAGTGGTCTCATATATTAGTCTCTGCAGCTGCAAAGCTCACGTCTGTAGAGACTCTTTCACTGTAAGTGTGTAACTGACTGAGAGACTAACTGAGCTGAAATTATCTCCTGATGAGTACATCTTGTGCTGTGGAGAAACTAACTTGCTTCTTTAGACAAGTGTCTTCCAGCTCCATTTTCCATAATTATTATTATTTTTAACCTGTTATGTATGTGACAGTGCTGCAACCGAGGTACTAAATCAACAAGCCAATAGTAGCTGGTATAGATTTGAATTGGGACAAACAGCATGTACAAATTCAAGGCAACAAAATATGTGCTGTTTAAGTTTACATCAAGGCTTTCATACAAATGTTCCTCTATAAATACAACGTCAGGAGACGTTTCAGGATAAGTGTTGTGATCGGGGCCGTTTCTAGCTTTTTGGGGGCCCTATGCAAAATGTTGTTTGGGGGCTCTTATTTTGTGAAACTATGGTGGGGGGATTCCAAATCCTCTAAGGTGGTCCAGAGGCATGCATTTAAAGTGATAAACAACTTTTCCACCTCTAGCGTTTCCAAGTGTTATTATTGTTGGCACTGCTGGCACAAAGGCATTTTCCTCAGAGCCACAACAACACAGGACACACTGCATTTGTTTCTAAATGTCCCTGAAAAATGAACACCACCACTTTTTAAATAAGAGAGAAGTAAGAAGCTTGTCTACTCACACACATGTCCACCACAAAAAAAAATATTTTCTTTGTTTGGATTATCAAATGGACAATATATCATACATGTCTGTTTCTGTCTGCTTGTGTTAGCATTAGCTAGCGTTAGCAATGAGGCTACCAGCTACCCGGACCTCTACGACACCACCTCATACTTTTACTGCAACAGGAATAAAAAGGAGCTTGTGAGGAGGTCGGATTATCTGGTGAGTTGTGAAAATATTTGTCTGTTACTTGATTACAGCTGTTGATTGTACTAGCAAGTTAGCACTGCCCCAGTTAGCACCACCGGCTTCACTTCCCTTCACTAGAGGAAGCCCCGCCCCTCTCGCGTAAATTTGCGTCTATTTTCACGCGCGAATGACGCGATTATTTCGCGCGAGTGATATCAAAATATTCCAGCATTCAAATTCATGCAAACGAATTATTTTATTCGTGCCCGGTGTGAATGTACAGTAACAAGTATTGTCTGTGCAGCCAAAGCCTGATACAGCGTATTCCTCCATTGTTGTCCATAAACTATTAAAGATGCACCAATGGGCCACACTGTTTATACAACGCGTCACATGTTCCTTCATTACACTAAACATGGCCACTGTAATTTATTTTGAGTCAGTCATGGCTGTCAAAAATACAGTAGAGCACCACCTGTGCATTAACAGACCCAAAATGACCTATTTACTGCTATTTGAGCTACTTTTGCCAAAAATTAGAGTACCAAAGGAAATTACTGAGCCTTTTTCTAATGAGCCAAAATCAAATGTAATATTTGTGGGCCGTTTTTAAAGATCTTCAGTCGGAACCAAAGAGCTGAGAGACACTGACAGGAGGTTAAATTGCTGGAGGTCGCATTGTTAAAATATTTCCAACCTAAACCTTTCTCTTCAGACACATTACGTAGGAATGAAAAAGTCGACCCCTTACACAGTAGCATTTCAGGGTATTTTTCCATGTCTGAATTTTAATTTAAAAATCTATTTCCAAGTATGTCAAAAATTGACAGCTTGACTGTCAGACTGATAAATAATATAGACAGAAAAAAGCATCTTTGGAGAGTGATTCAGGTGCCCGGTGGGAGGTATGAGTCAGGTCAGTTTCAATTCAGAGATTCTGAGAAGCAAGCGGAAGGAACTGAAGTTGTCAGGGCAGATGTAAAATGATCCCTGTAGACATTGAGGAGATTAAAAAATTCAATAACAGCGGTACGATCATGTAAGAGATCTTTTGTCCAATAGAGTTGATGACATGAGATCAGTGCTCCAACAGAAAGCACAGCAGATATCTTTCAGTCACTCGTCTCCTTGATGGTGTTATCACAGACGTTGATCTTGCAGTTTTCCCTGTTTCAATCTGTCTGTCACCAGAGCATCGTCTTTTTGTCAGGTCCTCACCACATGAGACAATTACTATACGTATACACTTTTAAAGGTGCATTGGGAAGAATATTTTTGGTGTCAATGGGCAAAAACAACAAGCTAAAATGAAACATATCTACCATTATTCTTTTTTTAATTATGAGTTTATTTGGCCCAGAAGTATAAAGACCATCAAAAGTGAGACCAATAAAGTATTGTACCCTCTTTATTGTATTCCTGTGATCCAATGATTATTAAGAAGCATAGTAAGATTTTGGAAAATGCTTAATCTGACCGTTATGTTTTCGAGGTTAGGAATGTGCTTGAATTCAAATGTCCTCCTTGAAGGATCTTTGATTTGCAACAGTCTGGTGTCTCGTCTGCGCGGTCACTTATGTGAACATTTTTTGTTTTGTTTTTTTCGATATTTTAAATGAAATGATCCAGCTGTCACGCCAAACAAAATATAAATTATTATGTCAACAGCTGGTGGGATAAACATTGTTTATGAGGATTGATTTGATTGCTGCTGGTGTAAAGGAATTTTGTGGATTTTGTTTTTCGCAACTGCATCTGTGGCGCAAAACTGGATGTGATGGTAGAGACCTGGAGAGTCTGGAGATTTTTGGTTTGGGAACCTTGAAAGTGAAAGCTGTACGAACCCTGTTACTCTATGATATTACAACTTCATATTTATTTGTTTTTTTTTAATCTTATTTCCTGCTATAGGATGAAGTATTTCATTTTGAATTGATGTGTATGGGTTTTTTGTTGTTGTTACATTACAATTAGTACTTGACATATATGTACATGTATGTATGTAAGTAGTAGGCTATCTGTTATTTGCTATCAGTTGTATAATTATGTTGATGTCTGTGATGAAAGTCACAGTTATTTGTTTTGTGTTAATAAAAAAAATAAAAAAAGAAGCATAGTAAGGCCCCAATAAGACAAAGTGTGTTTTAGCAGCCTGGGGCGGCTTTTTTGTTTTCAATGAGAATGAAGTGTTTTGCTCGCTGCTTTTACATTGTTGAGCACCTCGCATTTTTACAGGAGCGCCCTGAAGGCATCGAGTTGAAAAAACTCGAGGCGGGCCTTCTGTGGTCGCGATGACAACAAGTGAGAGGTACATGTTTTGTTAGCTAACGTTATCTCACTTTCAACGTCGACCTAAGAAAGCTGCAAGACATATGTCAACCTTCCCTCAACTTTCTAACGGGATACTTTGCCGATTTTAAACCAGCTCTGTGTCATCTTGTGAGCAGTGTCAGATCTCGGCGGCCCTCCGCTGCTCCGGTCCGCGGGGACCGGACCTCCGTGCACTGGAGCCACACACACTGCCCGCAGAGCTGGATTTAAATCAGCAAAGTATCCCTCAGGTCCTCACCCTGCGTTGTTGGAGGAAAAACAAGCAGGCCTCCAGAAAGCAGCCCCATGCAGGCTGCTAAAAAGCACTCTGATGATCGGGGTCGGTTTCAACAAAAAGGGTGCGCCTCGCGTTTTTCAACCTGCAAAGTGCATTCTGTCTGATTGGCGCCTAATGACGTCACCTCTGCCTCTTTGTCAGAACAAGGGGCACAGTCCTCTATACTGTATATAGGCAACTTCCTTGTGTGGCACCTAATGGATGGAAACAGGATTTAAATATTACCCTCACCGGCTCTGAATTGGGAAAACGGAATAAAGCAATAATGTCCTCTAAATGTGTTAGATATATAGTGATACAATACAAGATTTTCTATAGGCATATATTACTGCTGTCACATTTTCTGCCCAACAATCATTTTGATCTGTGCGTGGCTGTGGCAGCAGTAAATCGTTATTACATTTACTATGGGAGTGCCCAAAGGTGAGAGCTTTTTGGTCCGAGATAATTTCAGTAATGGAAGTCATTCATTCAGTCAATTTTCCTGTTTCTCCTGTTGTGTGCACACTAGGTCAGTCACCTGAGTCAGTGTGTTCATTCACTGTTAAGTGTCTTTTACCTTGTGCTGCCTCTCAGCCGAAAGAGTGATACTGAAGACGCTTAGAATTATCTTTCTTTGAAATAAATTCATGATTGAAAGGCTACCTTGGTTTGAGAGGAGTTGACCTTCTTAGATACTTTAATAGAAGCCTGGCAGCCAATATCATGAAATAGATATAAAAAATATATTTATATATATCATAAATAAATTGTATTACATTCCTGCTACCCTTGACCCATTACAGTTTGCCTACTGTTCTAAAAGATCTGTAGATGACGCTTCTCACTTGAAGATCTCACTTGCGCTGCATACTGCTTAAGTACACCTTGAAAAGAAAAAAACCCTGTTGTTTCGAACAGATTCGAAACTGGTGTTGAAACTCAGAAGTCTTGACAGGCAGGAAATCAAATAGACCGTAAGAATAGGTGAAACCAACAAGTCTTCCAAACCATACGACCATATTTGTCGTTTGTTTCTACTCTCTAATACGAGCCATATGACCGTTTTCCGTTACATTTATGCCGTTAACGTTGTAAAAAATGGATGTTGTTTCGGTAGGTTTAGGTTGAGGCAACAAATCAACTTGGTACGGTTAGAAAAAAGGTTGTGGTTTGGGTTAAAATCTGTATATTTGCTAGGTTAACTCACTTCCGTGCATGAGAAAATTATGTAATCGCATCACATAGTTCTGGTTGTTACGTTAAGTTAAAAATAACTTGCCGTTTTATTTTATTTTCAAATGAGAGTCCTGTGTTTGATGGACTCCTCCACCACCCCTCCTGCCCGCCCTAAACGTCTTTCTCGCTCTAAATACTACAGTACATGACTTACTGCTTTGGTCCCGCGATAATATCTGTGAACACGAGAGGGCGACGCTGAACAATAAAACATCAAACGAGGCTCGTAATTACTGTTTGTACAAAAGCGGAGTCGTTTTTCTGTGGTGGACAGTCTCGGTAAAACATATTACATTAGTTCTCAGTACCCCTATTGTACAGTCCGTTTACACACGACTTTGTTAGCAAATAAGCAACAGCATCCTAAAAAAAATCACAGATGACACCACAGTGATGAGAGGGACTGTAGGAGGCAAGTAGAACCATATGATAACCTCTCACTAAATGTCAATAAGACAAAAGAAATCATAGGAAGATCAGAGGAAATCATATTCATATTTCCATCAATGAGTCATGTGTTGAAATAGTGGACAGTTTTAGATTTCTTGGTTTGCACATCACAGAAAAAACTCACATGGTCTCTCAACACCAACTGCATCCTCTAGAATGCACAGCAGAGACAGTATATTCTGAGTACCAAAACTCTCCTGAACTTTTAGCGCAGTACAGTGTGTTGACAGGCTGTATCACACACACAGTGTGCTTTGGCAACCAGGCTGCTTCAAAGGACTGTAAAGACAGCAGCAAGAATCATTGGCACAGAACTACTGCACCACAAATTCATAACATTTACACCACCCGCTGCAAAAGGAAAGCCCAAAACATCATTAAGAGCAGCAGCCACCCCTCTCATGTTCTGTCCTCGCTCCTTACATCTAAAAAAAAAAGAAAAGAAAAACGTTATAGGAGCATCAAATCACACACCACCCATCTCACTAACAGTTTCTTATTACAGGAATTTGGATTGTTGAACAGCACCTAGTACCCCTGCTACTGTGAAACAACCACCTGATGGTGTACTGTGCCCCAAAACTTTGGAATACACTCAGATTCTGTAAACAATTTGAAGAAACAGCTCAAAACACACATTTTTACTCTGGCCTTCTCTTAGATATCAAACCTCATCTCTATCAGACAGATTTATCTTACGTATATTATTGTTCTATCCATCTATCTTCCGTTTTGGAATTTTGTATCTTCCGTTTTGGACGAGACATTTTTTGGACTATTGGGCTAACGGACCAATGGTGAGTCCCCGTATGTAAGCCTATACTTTACATGTAAATATCCTCATATTAAATCATCGGGAAACATTCAATAAATGGTCACGCACGCACGCACGCTCATTATATGTATGTCATGGACCACTCTGATGAATTTAAACAGAATGGTGGCGTCAGTGTTTCTCAGTGAACACCAATACAACACAAATATGAAACAGAAAAAAAGAGGCTGCCCTGAGAATGAACAGCAGCCTGACAGCTGTGACATTTAAGAAGAGGCTGAGCTGTTGAAAGGACAAGATTGCTGTTACAAAAAACTGTGTTGAAAACACGTTAGCAAATGAATGTTAGTTGCTGTCAGTCAGTTCCACTCATTTTTGCCTGTTAGGGCAATCCATCTACAGTATACACACAGGCCCGTACTCATGATAAATGACCTCGTTATCTCGAGAAATCTGCCTTTCGTTTTCTCGAGAATCAACATAAATTAACCCGTTATCACAACAAAACAAGCTTTGTTAATTATTTTGTTATCTCGAGATAATGACATTAAAAAAAAAAAGATTGCAAGCGCGGCCGTTCTCGGCTTCCGTAACGAAGAGTAGAGCATTCCTTACCAGCTGCAAAAACTTTGACAGGAACAAAAGTAGTTTCTCAGTTACATCAATAACACAGAGTGAAACTTGTGATAGACTTGTGATAGATTACAAATATAAAAGCAACATATTTGAGCCTGGTCACAAACTTTGACCCAGAAGACTGCGGTTCGTGTCCCGTGTGAAACCAAAAGTAAACGTTGGTATTTAACAGGCGTACTTATTATATTTTGTTATGTAACAAACATACTCATTTTAACCCAAACCGCAATCTTTTCCTTAAACCTAACAAAGTAGGTTTGTAGCAATTCACAAAGTCAACGAGGTTTTTAAAACAGCGACGGTAATCCGTGTTTTCCCTCAGAATTGAGAATGCACTTTAGTTGTATGGGAACGTAATTTTGTAGGAGACAGGGTTGCACATGTAAGAAGTGTTTAGCACATATAAAGGACAAGTTCATATATTTTCCAGTCAAACAATAGTCAGGCACCTACAGTATATGTAATGAAACAGTGTTTCTTTGCTGTAATCATTCCTCCTGTTCATACTGGACATAAGAGATCCCTTCTTTTTTTTTAACAAATATATTTAGTGGCATTTTGTTTTTTGAGCACATCAAGACAAATACAGATGCATCGCCCAAGTACAGAGATAATAACATAACAAAGACATGCTTTAGTAAACCGAGTAAGTTGCCTAAACAAACTATAAAAAAGGATATAATAATAATAATAATAATAATAATAAACAAAAATACATAACTAACTCCAAAATTAATTTAGTGGATATAAGAGGCATATTACATGTAAAATAGCTGAACAATGAGTTACAGAGCTGATATACCACAGACGTGTTAATTGGTCAAGGTCACATTTAATTGTTTTCCAAAAAATGCAGAAATTCTCCTCATATTTTATAAAAGGTATCAGACTTAACTTTCATAGCAAAGGTTAGAGATCCCTTCTTAATGTGATTCCAATGGGGCACAAAATCCACAGTCCTCGTTCTGTGAAAAATAAATGTGAAAGTTTATCTGAACTACAAATTGCGAACCTATCCTTTAAAGGCCTAATCACTTCCCCTCTGTCCTTACCTTCACAACTGAATTACGAGCATTAGCTTCTTCTAATTTCATAAATGGAGCAAGCATGGGTATGTCCAAGTTTTCAAAATGCAAGACTGCAAGTGAGCAAAAATATTTTTAACTCTTTCTTTAGCTTTAATGCTTACCAATCAGGGGGCACAATGGACAAACAAGGACCTTTGCCGTGTTTTATTTCAGCCAATAACATTTATTTATACCAGTATTGTATTGGGTGGTGAGGAGATACAGACAAATGATGCCTGACTATGAAGGGAGTTCCTCTGCACCCCTGATATAAATCCCTTAAATATAGTTGTCAGTGGCACATATCTTATATCTAATAGTAGAGCATTTACACGCTCGTATGCACATTTTTTTCAATGGTCTAGTCATCCTTCTACAGGAGAAATAATAATAATAAAAACTATATCTAAGTGCATGATCAGTTGTAGAGCTCCATTGGGATCGCTAATGCTAATTCATGATGGTCAGTGCAGTAGCTAGCTAAATTGAGGATTTGCTTCTTTTTTTTTTAACATTTAAAGAGGTGGGAACACTAATGATGTACTCCTTTCGTATTAATCTGGACTCCTTTTCTTTCTTTCTTTGTTCTTAAAGAGACTCAGCTTATAATGTAATGTTGAGGCCTGACTTAAGTAAGGATAAAAAGACATTAAAAATAGCATGGTGTTGCTATTCAATACCAGCCACTGTTCAGAGCCAATCAGCAAGTATAGCTGGATGATTACTCAAATCCACGGAAGTGTGGAATTGGACAAATTGGAGTGCCTTTTCACCCGGCTCAGTGCTTCTTATAGTGTCAGGCTAAAATTGAACTACTCCAAGGCTAATTGCGTAACAACTTAGAGTGCCTGCACCCAAGAGTTATACAGAGAATTGAATGTTACTATGGACAAAGAAACGTAATGACAATCAATTCAGAGCGCAAAAGTAAAATGGAGCCGCTTTTGAATTCAAATCAAAGTGAGCTCTCGAGGAGGCCATGGCTGAGGACATTTATATGAGCCCTTTTGGCTATGTTCTATTACAAAATTGCATTAGCAAATGAAACTCTTTCATCAAGATCTATTGTTTGTAAAATATGACCTTACATTTTCAAATTAATTCCACATTGTCACTGTTTCCCAGAGAGAAAGGCACAGCACAGTATCAATTATAACGTTTAATACCTACAGACACCTATATATACAGTGCCTGGTTAATAGCTGGTGGTTTGTGTTAAAGGGAAAATGGCAATTTACTTCACAAGGACAATGTCAGCCATACAAGTGATTTGAATAACTTGCTCCCCCCCCATAGGGTTTTTCCTTCAGTCCACACATATACAGGTATTTTTGAAAACAGGGTTTTCCCTCCTTCGTTCTCAAAAAAAATCCTGTCCACACAAGTGCTGTTAATCTCCATCCAAATGGAAATGCAAAAACACAATTGAAGCACGGTCAAGAGCATGCCAAACCAACAGGCGGTGATATATCACCATGTTGGCCAATCAGAAGCCTGAAAAAAGCTGTTGCTTGTCATTTGTACGGTAATTACGACTCACAGTTGATGTTTTATTGTTATGCGGCGCCCTCTAGTGTTCACAGATATTATTGCATATAGCAGGAAGTCATGTGACTAGTGAGTGAAAAAACATTTAGAGGAGGCAGGAGGGGGGAGGGGGGGTGGATGGGTCAAAAAACACACGACTTTCACCCAGAAGACCGGTGTTCGTGTCCCGTTTGAAAATGAAATTAAACGCTGAGATATTTTTTAACTTAACGTAACAACCAGAACTACGTCACATACTGTCACGTTCCGCATCACCTGTGTTGCACGGAAGTAATTTCATGTAACAAATATACAGATTTTAACCCAAACCACAGCCTTTTTTCTATCCCTACCACGTTTTGTTGCCTTAACCTTTGATTTCATTTGAATTTTTAATCAAAATAATTCAAACTGAATTGAGGATTGCATTGCAACTTTGCAAAAATGCATTTTAAAATTATATTTTAAATTGTACGTTGAATTGCCAGCAATTTGAATAAAGAGGTCAAAAAACTTCCATAGTGAAAAACCGTGTCGTCACTGTTCTCGTTCTCATTTACTGAAACAAATCAACGGTTATATGTAGAGCAGAACAATAGTACATCTGCACATTTACAGAGAGCTGCAAATCCAGCTAATAACAATAATGGCGGCCGGTTAAAAGGTGCACAATTATTTGCATTGAGATATCCATGAGGATAAATGCATGAAGATATGATTCATTAAATTCTGACACTAACCATTTGTGTGTCAATTACCCTGCAATGTAATGCTCTGAGAATCAGTTTGCTGAACTCTGCAGTAAAAGAGTTAAATATGTGTTTGATAAATAATTCCGTTTTTAAAGAGGAGGTTGCACATGGTTATGTATGCATGCAAAAAAGATACAAAATACACAACATATACTGCTGGTTGCCAAGCAATACCAATTTCAAGTCCTGCAGCTGTTTGTGCACAGAGAAATAGCGACGTGTTTCTAGCTACAATAATGAGAAAAGGACTTTCCTGCTATTTTACAATTCTAATTTCGAATTTTAATTCGTTCTTCTGGGATAGACAGGTTGTACAACATATTTGCATCATCTTAACATTAATGAACTACAGGTAATATGACTTTCACCTGTGGGTATTTTCCTTCTAAACCTCAGCGGTCAATTGCTTTTTACCAGCGTGCCCCTCAAAAGGAACGCAGTCATATGTAATCATTGACTGGCATTTCTATAGAGTGATATTATATTTGCCTTCTCTGCTTGGCCAGTATATTATTAAAGCATGTCTCCCAGAAGACCACTTCAGCCACAAGGTTTCTATGGTAACCACCATTGTACCAATACCTTTTATGAGTTCTGCGGACATCGCCCCCTAATTACTTTCAGAGAACAAATCCTCATTTCAAATATACCCAGCTTTATTTCTATTCATTATATGGGAGGTAAAAGGTGAAAACAGGCAAAGGTGTAAGTCTAACAAAACACAGTGTGCCCTGTGCTGGTGCTCAAAAGTGAGATCAGGAGTGATGCAACTAGAAAGAAACTTCTCGGGATAACAAGCGCTTTAAACTACCCTTCAGATAGTCAATATTACATGAAGGATCATAGCAATGATGCAGCGGCGTGTCCTGTGCGACAACCAAGATGCCAGAGTCTGCTCCAGTTCAGTTTACAGAGCTTCTCTTTCCTACAAAACTCGGCTGCACTCGGAGGAAAATATTTCCTCATCCTCGTCACACCCAGCATGACCCAGAAAACCGTACGGATGGCCGTGATTGATTCCACCTGCACCTGTTCCATATTCAAACATAACACTTGCATACAAACCACATTATTCTGACACCTGAACGTTGTATTCATATTTTACATTTGTCATAGTAATAATAACGTGCTTTTCTCTTTATTAAGAGTCCTGGTGGCCTGGTGGTTAAAGGATAAGTCTGTGGATCTTTTTCTGCATATTTTTCTTTTCGGCAACAAATCCCAGGAAAAGACAAAACAATACAATAAGAATAAATAAATAATATATTTAATAATATATAAGTCTAACATAGCTAAATCTTCTGTGCCATAGTATTTTTTATTTTGAGTCAATCTCACACACACTATCCTAGGGTTGTAAATACTCTCTAGCACACCAAATCTGCAGCTGAAAACCCCAACAAATGCAAATTTGCCCATTGTAGGAGCCATTTTTGTTGTTTATTAAAGAACTACAAGGTGTCGCAGTTTGAGTTATAAATGACGTAATCACCACACGTCCATCATCAATAAACAGACACAAGTGTGTGACATGAGGACGCAGAGAAGAAATTGTGTTATCAACCGCTTGCTTGCAAAAACGATGAAGAAAGTTAATTTTTGCTTTAGTTTTGGCCTCAGTTATTTTGAATAATTTGACACATACTGATGCATGCATCAAAATATAGTTTCTTTTAGGCCTGAACAATTTTGAAAAAATCTCTAATTGCGATTATTTTGACTGATATTGTAACTGTAAATGCAGTATGATTTATGATATTAGAGGGAATGATCATTTTACATCATTATCCTCATTTTCATTGAAAAACATCAAAATGATCATGATGTGATTTTTGCGAGGATCTGTACCACACAAAGATTTTTTTCTTAAGTCTGTAGAATATGATGTCTGACACCTCTGTAGCACCACAATATTTAATTTAAAATGGTATATTACCTTTAACGAATACTGCACCTCCTGCGATTTGAAAATTACAGTCGGCCATTGTAATTTTGATAAAAGTTTGATTAATTGTTCAGCCCTAGTTTCTTTATTTTTGTTACAAGCGTACGTACTGCATATTCACATGCACTCCGATCATTCATTCACTCCTTCGCCCTTCTGCAATCCAAACCCAGACCATCAATCAACCCAACTCAGCAAGTCAGTGATTTAAATAAATTGTGGATATTATGGAAGTGCGATGAAATCAAGTCCGTCCCTACACGTCCATTTGGCTTAACTAACGTTAAATGACGGAAAGCCATGACACCCATGTTTGAGTAACAGTTGTTAAAAACTACAGTGCCCAGCTGCTTTAGAAGATTATCTTAGCATTTTTTAAGAATGGAAGTATGTGATTGTGACCTGTTTTTAAAGCATTATATCTTCAGTGAGGACAAGATATAATAATCTAATCAATAGCCTAATCGCTAAAGATGCATACTGTATAACCTCAATATCCCCCGTTTGATTGTCTGTATAGAAAATACTATGAGTACTCATGTACTTATAGAACAAAACCTTAAATAAATACATTTTAAAAAATGGGTGTGAAAAACAAAAATACTGACAATATTTCATTAAAATTCAACCCAAAATCAGACAATAAGATCTTGTCACCTAAGTGTTACCTAAAGGCCCTAATGGATAAAACTTAACTTCAACCTCGGCTGTGTCAGGACCAAACTGTATTGCTAATAGTTTCCCATATAAGTTGTTGTGTGTTATATCCAGAACAGCAGAGGTCACAACTCTCCACATTTTTATGTTAGCGAGGGAAGCTAATGGTTAACCTCGGCTGAGTATCAAGTTGGCTGCCAACACCGAGCTACAAAGTTCTGCTGAAATCTGCTGACTGCGCTGAACTCTGTAATGACTATTTTGTAGAGCTTCCGAGTGCGAGGGCCGTACGCTGGCCTGTCCCATTGGAAGAAGTCTCTGACTGGATCTCAACTGTGCACACAAATTGCCTCATGGAGCCACAGTCTGCTCTGCCGTAACACTGGTGTCACGACACATAAACAGAGCTGCCAATCTCACCATCAGGGCACACTTTCAATTAAGATTTTCATGACGGTGTAGCAGTTGTTCCTCATATAGCATTAAACCGTGCATTTGTCATTTCCTCCAGAATGTGAGAAAACAACAATCAGCATCTTTTAATTAACAGACTCCAAATTGGTCTGAACTGTTGACATTTGCAGGTGTTCTAGTGTTTATTTACTGTGATAGTTGTAAAGTTTGGTGGGGAGCTGAGATCAAGCTGAGATCGAGCCTGACGACTGATATCTCCTGTCCCTCCTCTGGCAGGTGTTGACGTACGCCGCAGCTGTCTCTGCAGCTGGGCCTTGGTGGTTGTAATGAGCGAAGACAACACTCTCTCTGCGTCCTCTGATGTTCTCATCACGCGGAAAGTCAATCACAAACCATCATTGCTGCTTAGACTTTCTAAATACAGTTGCAGCATGTAAAACCTGACATAGAAGTGGGAGGCATGAACGTATGGCTGCGAGCAGCGCATGAATATTCAAGGCGTCAGCTGTTTCAGAAGTGTCAGAAATAACAGTGGTACAGCTGGATTCTTTTTTCAGAATTCCTCAGATTTATTGGACGATGTGTTTTTCCTGCTCCTCTATCATAATTCAAGGCTGACACTCACAGGCTCCTTTCAGCCTCTACATGTTATTGTGTACATTTAAAAAAAAGCAGCTAATGCAGAGGTGTGCCAGACAGTCATCATGTTTTAAAAGCTACACTCAGTACAAGAAGTACTGACCTTTTAGTCCACTAGAAAATACACATTATGTAGCTGATATTTACAACCATATTAGCACCTCTCTTTGAGAACCTTCCCCTGACATCACAGCCGTAACTACTGTCCATAAATACCCGTCAGTACTAAGTTCATGTTATACATTAATGTTAATGTTATACATTAACATGGTAGATGGCAGATATCATTTTAGTGGATGAGAGCAGGACGGTAAAATTAGGTGAGGCCAGCAGAGAATGCTGCCACCGGTAATGGTAGACAGCACTGTCGGCCAAAGTTAAAATATTTTAACTCTTTCCTAAACTCTAAATTGACTTTCTGGATCTTTATACTACGTCTCCTCATTTCCAGAGCAGTTGGTGTGAGCGTCTAATATTGATGCAGATGGATTTACAGTTGAAAGCCCGGGGAAAAAATTCATGGCGTAAAATTACACACAAAAAAACAAACAAATAACACACAAAATGACTTAACAAATTGGTGTGTTATTCACTGGCTATTTCATGAGACCAGGCTGCTCCATCAGAGAAAATCTAAAATAGCTAAAAGGTAAGTCAAGTAACAAAACCTGCCTGTTTGTGTCATTTTCTAAACTGGATGTCAACCAATGAAATCTGTATATGCTTTTTGTAACAATTTGAATTAATCTTGTTGTGTCACCATGAATAAGATCAACTGAAAAGAAATAACAGGGTCATTTACTACAGCATCAACAACAAAACATGATATTTACAGTTTTCCTCTCTGTGGTGTGTGGAAGGAGGAGCAGAGAACAAAACTAATGAGACTTATTTGAAATTATTGTTACGATGTGAGGGCTCCCCCCTTAGGGAATGATAAATAGTCTGTGCAGATAGGCTCGACCTGCTACCTGGATTTTTAAGGAGCCCGGCCCATCTGCATGCGCAAGTGGACACTTATAACTGGCATATAATTATGGACCAAGGATATGGCAACCTTGCCTGGGAGTGCGTATGCTCGGATGATGCGAGACTTGTGAAAGTCAAACAGCTACTTATGAGTTGAAGGTGCATGCCAGCTGACATGAAAAATCTGGTTTGTTGGCCTAAGGGCAGCGAAGAATGTTGATGGGGGAAGCTGGAGGCGTGTGATTACTCCCTGAAGCATGCAGCGCTCTGCATGACGAGCTACCGCCGCATGACTCGGACATCCACAGTGACCTCTAGACAATGGTCATACATTAGGACGGGCAGCGTGAAGCCCAGAGAGGAGGGAGACGTATAACAAGGAGATCAGTCAGAAATGTAGACAGCGCTATGCTCGATGCACCTCTTGCATCCAATCAATTACTGTAATTCGTTCCAGCTGTAACCCCGGAGAGTAAACATCGAGCACGGAGTATAGCAGCTAATGATGAAACCTCTAGGAATATGAATATTTTTCCACTGCTCAATACTACATTTTCATCATTATTTCTTTGGTCAGGGCATTAACACATGACCCGGGCCAAACGTATACTTTTTCGTCTTGTGTGTAGTTATAATTCGATTTTTCAAAGTAAATCTGCAGCTTGTTCAAATGTCAAATGCTTAATGAAGCTTATCTGGATGCACTGTATATCATTAAACTCGCTTACCATGTACTGTATTTCCTAACTCTGTTTTTTTTTTTTTTTTTTTTTTTTTGCAGAAATCTCAGCCAGCGAACATATCATTAAATGATAAAGTTGTTCTTGACTCTTGGCTCACACATGCCGATCAATTTTTTAAAAGAAAAAAAAAAAAAAAAAACACCCTCACCCTGTATCAAAACACCCTCAAGACTCTTTGGTTTGTGTCTGTGTGGGCGTTTCATCATCGTAAGAAGTTTCGTCTTCAGTATTGTCCAGCATGATGGCTTACTTGTGCTCACAGAGGAAATAACTCAAACGAGGAGGTGCAGGGATACAGGTAGGAAATTGGGTCTCATGAGAGTATTTTAGATGTGTTGTGGGCTGGGAGTCACTAGATAAGTCAATCTCAATCCAAAGTTTCTGACAAGGTAATGGATGGAAGTGAAATTGCCGGCTGCGTCGGCATAAAACCGGGAAGACGTCGCTATCCACTTGAAAAGGGAGAACGGCTTCATTAACATGTTGTCTGGGTTAAAGCTCGGAGACCTTCCAAGATTAGGTGCGTTTTTACCTTCACTTTAATAATTCAGCAAAAAAAGATTTTTGCTCCTTTAATGACCTGTCAGAAACAAACAAACACTCCAACTGACATCTGTTGAGTAGTGACAAGATAACAGTAAGAAAACAGAAAAACAGGTTGAGGTTTAATTGGCTTCAATTGTGATGTTTAGACTCTTTCGGTACAATGCTCGCCTTTTTCCACGGTGAAAAAAAAAAAAAAAATCTCAGAAAATTGTGGAAAAAAATAAGAGCTCCAAAAATGTTGCCAGTGTCATGCTAATCATGGTCTAATTATATCACAAAGTAATTACACAGCAATTATAGCTCCTATTATTTCTGAATGAGCACATTTAAAAGAGAGAATACATATGAGTTGATTAAAATTATACATTAGGAGATTCAATGAGGAAATGTTATAAAGTAAATTACTTTGTCCCTTTACATGAAATATAGTTTAATCAGTTTAGTTCCATCTGATTAAATTCCCAGACAAATCGGTAGCGTGTTCCGTGTCCCATGTTCCCACTCTGTCTTTGTAAGAAATTAACCGCTTTAACAGCAATGCACTACCTGCTATACAGCAACACAAAGGTTTTTCAAATGCCTGCTATACATTATCATTCTGTTCATACAGGCGTATAAACGCCTTGGCTTGAAATGGGCTTTTCAGTGATTTCTGCGATGTTTATGGGTCCATACAATGTGCTGCAGGCATGGCGAGCAGTCAGTTGGCTATCAGGGAGCAATGACGACAGCGACGGAGAGCAGGAAGAGACGCATTAACATCAGAGCTGCACACATAAAGAGACCTCGTTCAAAAACATACTGAACATCAGCATAAGTGTTTTGAATGTGCTTCATGGATGCAAAGTGCTGCAGCCTCGGGTCGGATTCTTCATCAAACTTGACCAACTGAGGAGGAGGAGGGCAAGACTAACAATGCACTTCCTGCCTCAAGGCAACAATCAGCACGCTGCAGCTGCAACACCCTCAACAAGCTTTTACAGAAGAATTTTTGATTTCCTTACAACCACAACCTTTATTTGGTGCTTAGTAAACACTTTATTCTAAGCAAAAATTATTTAGCATTTATAAAAACAATTAATAACTTCTTTTTTTATTTATTTTTTCAAATAATGATTATTTCCACTAAAGATACACGTGCAGATTTTTGCATTGATTAATGGTTTTGTAAGGATAAATGCACGGTGGCCAGAGAAGAGCAAACGACCCAAAACATTTCCATTAGGAGAAAAGTGCTGCTGCTTCAGAAACGATGCCGCTCTTGATACTCTCTTACATAAAGGATACATGAGTAATAAAGAGATAAATATAAGAAAAATAATAAATAATACATAAAGAACAACATGTACAATATACAGAGTAAATAGAAAGTAGAAAAATGCTTTACGATAGAAAAGTGCTATATGAATAAACTTGCCTAATAATGAATGATTGACAATATAAAATCGTATATTGTAATATTGCTCTGGAAGAAATCTAATAAGTGGACTTAATAAGCAGAGTGGAATCTAATAAGTGGAGTTAAGAATTTCTCAGTCAAACTTGCTAAAATGTCCATATATCACAACCACAATATATAGTTAGTGTGTTATAAACGAAAGTAAGTGTTTATATGGTGGGTATAATATGGTTTGATACTAGAGATTTGATGCAATGAGATAAAAATACTCTACCGATCCACCCTTTTAGTCTGGCTTTCAGTGGACATGCCGCAGACAATGATTATTTTTTTCTATTATGATATTTTTGTATCAATGTGAGCAGTATTTTCTTGCTTGTTCTTTTTGCTTGAGTGTTGCATCAGATAAGATATTGGAGAAACACTGAATTTTCTGTTGCTGTTTCATCACTAAAGTGTACTATTACTGCACTGCTGCCATTACAGACACTTCTGAACTTTACTACCTTCTTGTAATAGCTCTACGAAGGTCATTTTGATCAAATATTCATAACCAATGTCCATTAAAAGTTCAGGTAACACTTGGATAGTCTATACTGATACTGACAAAATGCCATGATAAAGTATTACAGACTGTGCAAGTTCTTTCTGCATCTCAAAACTTCGAGATTAGAATTATTACTGCTTTTATTAACGTTTTAGGCGAACACTGCAGGCTAAAATAAAGAAAGCGTAATGATCGACTACAGCACGCACTTGATGAGGTTTCTTCTTCTACTTTCTAATAGTGTCACCCTTCAGTGAATTCCCCAACGTTGGGTCGTAGCTGAACATAGACACAAGAAGAGCCATTATTTAATTTTAAACTGTGCGCGTAATTTAAAGTGATGAGGTGAATTATTCCTCTCCGGGAAATTAAAATATAGTTGTGTGCTGTCCGTGGCTTCGACTGATGAAAGGAGGAGAAAAATGACTACATTAAAATAATTTAGAGCCCTTCTTTGAATTAGGGTTCTCAGAAAGTAAAGGTCCATTTGAATAGCCCATGGCCTCCAAAATACCTTGTCTGTAGAGGCGAATCATGATAATTAATATGTGATGAATAGGTCTATTTTGTCCCACAGCTCATAAGCACAAAGATAATGAAGGTTTGTCGTCTATTTGTCTCGTGTTGCATCCAATTTATTTTCATGGGTTTTATAAGAAGCATGGCCTACATTAAACTAATTCACATAATAACTTTATGAATGCCATTGTCCAGCATTCCCATTACCCAATATTTCAAATAAATATGGTTACTTTCGTAAATGAAAACGCAGATTAACATTCTCAGACCACACAGTGTACATTGGTGGTGCTCGAGCGAGAGGAAATACGACCTGTAGTACTGATGTGGGTAGAAACCGGCGCACACTAAGCTCTTTTTGGTGTGTAGGCTTTTTGTTGGACAAATCAGAGTTTCTGCAGATGCTTTCAATCACAGTTGCAGGGAATCTTTCAACAGATGTGCTCTCATAAACCGTCACAGGAAAACCAGAGTTTGCTGCCAAAAGCAGCGCCACAGTCATACAGCACAAAATCTAAAGTACAAAAGTGCAGCGCTCTCAAGTCATTACTGAGGCCGAACTTTCACAAAGTAAAGTAATGTTAAAACAACCCAAGGTTATGTTGTATTTAACACTTTTTTTTAAAATTAACACTAAGAATGTGGCGAGGTACTTATGTCTATAAATCTATCTCTCTCTACATTTCAGAGGGAACTATTCCACTTTTTACACCACTGTGTGTCTGACAGCTATATTTAACACTTTATCGACAAAACATATGAGTTTATAAAATATGATACATAGATTCAGTATATAAGGTAGGAAAAAAATGCCTCCCCTTGACCAGATGCTGCTTACAAATATAAATGCATACAGGGGCCCTGTGTACCCTGTGGAGTTGTTTTTTTGGAGTTGTTTTTATGGAGTTGGAGGAGGAGGCGAGCGGAGGAGGCGAGTAGAGGAGGTGAGCGGAGGAGGAGGCGAGTGGAAGGAGGTGAGCGGAGGAGGAGGCGAGTGGAAGGAGGTGAGCGGAGGAGGCGAGCGGAGGAGGCGAGTGGAAGGAGGCAAACGGAGGAGGAGGAGGCGAGTGGAGGAGGCGAGTGGAGGAGGCAAGCGGAGGAGGCGAGCGGAAGGAGGCGAGCGGAGGAGGAGGAGGCGAGTGGAGGAGGCGAGGGGAGGAGGCGAGCGGAGGAGGCGGACG
>JAOVVB010248959.1:0-20636 GCA_028570985.1 Heterobranchus longifilis | reverse complement strand
CAAGCAAATTGTATGTAAAAAAAAAAAAAAAAAAAACTAACAAAATGGGCAAAAAAGTTTTAGTTCACACATGAAGTTTATTTATTTATTTAGTAAATAACTAGAAGTGCACTCGTAGAGCACAGACCTCTCGCAGTGTTAACGTTCTGACTCGAGGGGGTGTTCATGTGAATTTTCCCAGTCAGGATCTAATTATTGATTATTCCGACACCACATGAATGCAGCACCAATGGTCGCAATGTTAACGAAAGTGACAAATAATTTGTGTATCCGCCCCGTAATTCTGATCCGCTCCTGAGTGTAATGGGTTCTTCCTTGGCCCGTGCTACACACTTCCACCAAGTTTCATGAAAATCGGGCCCGTAGTTTTTCAGTAATCCTGCTGACAAACAGACAAACAAACCGAACCGAAAACATAACCTCCTCGGCGGAGGGAAGGATGGAATGAAATTCATTGCATTTAACATCACTTAGAGTATTGCATATGTAATCTTGCATACATTTCCATACAGTGATATATAAATGTAGATCTAGTAAAGCATTAAGTGAGTAATGAGGCAGCAGGGTTTTCAGTTTTGGCCTCTTTCTGAGGTTGTGTCCAGCTCAAAGGGTTGCACCATGTCCCTGCTCATCACACCAGGGCAACCAGTCAGACAGCTTTTGCACCACGCCCAGCGTTCTCTCCCCAGCTCGAGTAAGTCTCGTCTAAACTTCTGAGACATAAACCCGTACAGTATGGGGTTTACCACTGCTACCGAGGACGCCAACAGTCTGGCCAGGATGGCGATGGTATTGTAGCCAGGGTAGCCTGTTATGGTTCCTCCGATGAAGGAGAACATGAGGGCGTAGGAGGGCAGCCAGAGGAGAGTGAAGACCAGGACCAGGAGAGCTGACGTGTGAGTGACCTGACTCTGGTAGCGCTCCAGCTGAGGGGCGTTCCCCAGCAGCCGTGCATGTCGAAGAAAACAGTAGATCTTGGCATACATCAACACGATGATTCCCAGCGGTAGAGCGAAGCCGAACAGGAACAGGGCGATGCTGTAGACCAGCTGGCTGAAGTTGGACAGGAAGGCAAAGCAGTATACTGAGCTGGAGGCGGTAACTGTGCGGAAGGCAAACTGTGGCGCCGCCAGTGCCGAGGCAGGGACCCAGAGCAGAGCCACCGTCAGCTTTATGCGTCGGTGCATTCTCGAACGGTACGCATAGGTGGGGTGCACCACCGTGAGGTAACGCGTCACGGCCAAAGCCGCCAGGGTGAAGACCGAAGCAGCGGAGCAGGCCACGCCCAGGAAGCTGATGACTTTGCACAGGAAGCTGCCGAACGGCCAGAAGCCCAGGGTGATGGCGGAGGTGTGGAAGGGCAGGCAGAGCAGCAGCAGCAGGTCAGCAGCACTCAGAGCCAGCAGCAGGGTGTCCGTACCGTGCGGGGGTTGACTTTCTTTCCTCCTCCTGCCAGTAAGAATGACGATGACCAGGGTTTGACCCACCAGGCCTGTCACCAGAATTAGTCCATCCAGGATGGGCACCAAGGCCTTAATCAAAGCATCGTCTGCTCTATTCTTTTGGCCAAGGCCGCTGCTGTTTACTTGCTGCCCCAAAGTCTCCATGCATTCGCAATAAAAATCTATTGAGTAATTAATTTAATGGCCTGTTGATGTTAAGCATCAGAGCGGCATGTTTTCACACACTGTCTTGGTGATGCATCTGTAGGCTTCAGTCCATTAATTACAGGTATGATCACACTCCATTAAGACAGCCAGTGCTCTCATAATGACAGCAATTTGCTGAGCAGTTAAAATCGCACTGGTCAGTTGACTTCTTCATTGACATTTATAATCTGCGCACTCGCAGGAAGAGAATAGAAATAGTATATTCCAGTTTATTTTTTAGTTTGTGCGTGGAGCTGTAAATGAGACCTACAAAAATATCCAGGCCATCATCCATCATTTTCAAGTGGTCTCTTCCACTGTGTCACCTTCACTGCTTTTTTTTTTTAGCTTTTTGAAGATAGTATAACTACTTATAGATGACTGGTTATGGTGCATGAAAAAAAAAAAAGTCTCAGAAAAACTGTTAAAATGTTGTGCTGTTATCCAGTTTGTCTCAGGAAAAAAAAAAAATACAAATATGACCTTAAAGAGCAGTCCTCACACACTGGCTTTTCCTTGGCTGCATCAGCATGTCCTTCATAATCCAAAGGAAGGAAAGAAAAACCGGAGAAATGTCATTGCAGCAGTTACTCTATGGCTGTATTGATTTCTTGAAACCAGGCAACAGTGGACAAATTCATCCCAGCGGTTACTAACAGACATTCCACTTTAAAAGCAGTCGATGCTACTTGATGCTAAGTGGTCACCGTGGCAGGAGGCATCTTGTCCATTTAGAAGCTCCCGAGAGACTCGCAACCTTGCAGACGTCACCAGCAGAAGAGTTGCTGCACGACTCACACGACCTTCAGTCGCTGAAGGAAGAAATGAGCGGTCTTAAAATGAACGGCGACAAAAGATGAGTAATTCTCAGGTGTAACTTGGTGTACTCCTTTGATAGTCAGAGAGGCTCCGCTCTGAGTGGCAAAGGTCTGTGCAACCTGTGTTTGCACAGTATCCAGGGGCTGTACTGATCTCTGCAAGGGGAGGGGAGACTCTGCTGTTTCTCATTACATAATACTGGCTTGAACCTACTTTATTTATCCCTGTTTAGTGCGTGATCTTCCCTCAAGCCTAGCAATTAGCTGCCCGAAGTACACCTTTTTCTTATTTCTGTTTTGTGCAGCCTGGTCGTTTAGTATGGAACTTTTGTTTGCGTGACTCTGTATTGGACCCTAAACTGACATTTTAGTTGCATTTTAGTTTGGTTAACAAGGTCGTCAACCTTAGAATAGTCCTGCATTAAGGTTGATTATGGCACTTTGTCATTCATTTGAAACATCTATTAAAGGGCAATTATTGACTTTCAGCCAAGAGCAAACAGTTGCATGGGGTGTTCAGGTTTTTATTGTTGGGGGTAAGTGGTCATAAATATGGTTGCTAGTGTGACCAAGAACAGATGGATGCACACCTCGGAGCCCGTAACACTGCAGTACAGTGTCCTTTTCCATGATGTGTGTCATGACCAGCACCACAGTTAAAAATATTACTACTAGTACTGTATGAGTGGGGGGATCGCAGGACAAAAGGACGGTGGCTATCGAGAGCAGCGCGCTTTATCTCTGCCGTTCACGGCTGACTTCTTCACCCCGGCCTGTGTCCCTGAAGTGACTCAAACTGTTCCAGTGAAGGTTTTCTTCCCAGAACAAGTAGTACCCATGAATGCGAGTGTCCACAGGGAGTTGTGTTTGTATGTGCAGGCAGCCATCCATGAAATGAAATGACAGGATGATACAGACTCTTTAAACTCTCTCCAGGAACAGCAGGCGTGGCACATACTCGGCTCGGCGTGGTACCACTTCCATTCCACTTTCCTTTTTAACCTTGTCCTTCCTCCTCACAGTTTCACCATTCACAAACTGATGTGCAAAGATGGGGATAACCTTAAAAAACATTTACCACTGCCTCTTTAATGAAGTCTTGCAGGGAGTTAACCATGGGGGCAACTTGTTAAACTATGACAGTGATTAATGATTTGTTGAATTCTCGCTAAAGGTCCCCATTAAATCTCCCACTAACACCCCTGAGATATTTTTTTTATAGTGAAATAAAAAGAGTTTGTTCTTCTCAAGCTTTTTTTTTTTCTTATAGCTTTTAGCTGGATGGCGAAAACAAAAGAACTATTGTCTGAAAAACTATCGTCATGGGTCCAAAATATTTACAGAGGACCTAACTTCTTCTTTCTCTGCTCCACAGATGTAGGGTCAGTCGAGGGCTTGGCATACCACCGTGGTTGGGATACACTCTACTGGACCAGTTACACAACCTCCACCATCACTCGCCACACTGTGGACCAGAGCCGCTCCGTGGCCTATAACCGCAACACTGTGGTCACGATGTCTGGAGAAGACCACCCCAGAGCCTTTGTGCTGGACGAGTGTCAGGAGTGAGTCATTAATATCAAAAGTTGGTGCTCTACACTGCATCAGGGCCCAGATCCAATACTATTTCTTTTTCCCCCCCCCTTTCTTTTGAACTGTAGATTTATTTTAGTTAGGTCAACCGTAACGTTTAGACATTTTGGGAGCTCCCGCTGCACATCATTATGCTTATCCTGTGTTTGCTCCCACTACAGCCTCATGTTCTGGACCAACTGGAACGAGCAGGCTCCAAGCATCATGAGGGCCTCTCTGAATGGAGCCAATGTGCTCGCCATCATCGGCAGCGACATTAAAACTCCCAACGGCCTGGCCATAGATCACCGTGCTGAGAAACTCTACTTCTCCGACGCCACGCTGGACAAGATCGAACGCTGCGAATATGATGGGAGCAGCCGTTACGTAAGACGGCCCTTTTAATTGTTATCATTTGGCTACGTCGTAGTCGGCGTCGACTTACATGTCAGTGTTCTGCGAAATGACGCCCAAATGTTTCCGCTTCAGGTCTTGTTGAAGAACGAGCCTGTGCATCCGTTCGGCCTGGCTGTGTACGGAGACTACATCTTCTGGACCGACTGGGTGAGGAGGGCCGTCCTCCGGGCTGACAAATACACAGGAGGAGACATGAAGGTGCTGCGTGCTGACATCCCTCAGCAGCCAATGGGCATCGTTGCTGTGGCTAATGACACCAACAGCTGTAAGTATTAGGTCAAAAGAAATGACTGGTTGCTCTGTACATTCAACCATAGATCAAACATGTGTCGGGTGCTAACACGAGGAAAAAACAGATAAACAGGAAGGTGATCCAGTCACTCCAAAATATAAGAAAAATAATGAGGAAGGAATTATTAAAAAGTCTTTATTGTAGTGGTTAAATGATTAAAAAAGCCAACGTGTTTCAACCACTGTAGGTCTTTCATCAGGGCTTTAAACAAACAAGACAACGTGGGTGTGGCTACATAATTCCTTTTTTTTTTATTCATGCTAGCGGTGGGAGTCAGTCAGTCTGTCAGTCCTCCACTTTGGTTCAGATTGACATACCTCAACAAGTATTGAAGGGATTGCCATGAAATTTGGCACACACCTCCATATCTCGCTCAGGAATCTGTAATCACTTTGGTGATCTCCTGACTTTTCCTCTAGCGCCATCATCAGGTCATTTAAAAAAAAAAAATGTGTCCAATACTTTGATTTGTGACCAAATACCTGCAAAACTAATGACGTTCCCATCACCCCCAACTGTACTTTGTCTTTATAATTAATAATTAGCAAATGCTGACATGCTAACAAGCTACAGTAAGATGGTGAACATGCTAAACAGTATACATGCTAAACACCTGGGTGTTGCCATTGTGAGCATGTTGCCATGCTGGTGTTAGCATTTAGCCTCACTGAGCCCCAAGCCTGGCTGCAGAATGTTAGTTTTTTATTAATCTTACACAGCCAACATCCACAGACTATAAATATGGGAAAACTAAATAGTTAATGCAAAACTTCATTATTTACATTACATCGTGCTGGGCTTTCTGTCAATCATTTGACATGCTGAGGAAAAAGTGTAAGAAAATAACACCTGACATGACCATCCTAACTAACCCTCCTGTGGTGTACATTCCTCAGGTGAGTTTTCTCCTTGCCGATCAAATAACGGAGGCTGCCAAGACCTGTGTCTGCCCACATCCGATGGACGGGTCAACTGCAGTTGCCGTGGAGACAGACAACTCCTGGACGACAACACCTGCTCTTGTAAGAGAAAGTTTTCAATCATTTTAGGATACAATTTACCTCTTGATTAAAAGGTTGAATGTTGCTGAATTCAAATGTTTCTACCTCACCAGCTCTGAACGTGTCATGTGGAAGTGTGGATGACTTTGAGTGTGGAAACGGCGACTGTATCAACTACAGCCTGACCTGTGAGGGCATGGCCCACTGCAAGGACAAGTCCGATGAGAAGCAGTCCTATTGTGGTGAGTTTTTTTATTGGCCTATTAGTTAGTGAACAATGAGCGGCCACAGATCATCATTTATATTATATTTGCAGATAATTAGCTGATGGTCTTATTCAAATCAATTTAGAATGAGTGCAAAAATATAATACATTATTATTAGAGCATGAGGTTAGAGGAGAGCAAGGGCTAATAATATGTGACTATAGAATAGCCAAGGAGAAAATGACTGCCTGGGAAAGAAATAGAAATTTTGAGCTAAGCGGAGGGATAGGTGGAACTTTAGTATGTTTGATATGTAGTACAGCTTCTCAGTTTCATTTATAAAATAATGCATTGGTAGATTAAGCCGTATTTAAAATATGAAAAAGGCTTCTGCACTTCAGCTAACTCGAATCAACTGCTGTTCCTCCACAGCCAATCGAATTTGTAAGAAAGGCTACAGGCGCTGCATGAATGGCCGCTGTATCGGCCACCAGTTCTGGTGTAATGGCATGGACGACTGTGGTGACAACTCGGATGAACTTCCCTGCAACAGTAAGCAATTTATGCCCAGTTTATAGCTGCACTTGTTTGAGAAACCATTAGTTAAGCTTTTGATAGATGCACAAACAGAAACCAACATCTGCCTGGTATCAGATTGTAACTGTTATGGCCACACAACACCGCAGTGTTTTTGCCTCCCCATTTGTGAAAACTGGTGTGCATCCTGCAGTGACCCTGTGCAAAGTGGGAGAGTTCCAGTGTAAAGATGGAAGCTGTATCTCCAACTTCAGTCGCTGTGACCAGGTGGTTAACTGTGAGGATGCCAGTGATGAAATGAACTGCCGTAAGTAATGATTTCAAAAAGATTAATAATAAAGGGGAAAGCTCAGGCTTGAACAAGAATGAGATTACAGGAGGGGGGGGGGTGGGACTTAGTGGATTAGTTAAGATTTCTCTAAAGTTAGTTTTTAAAGCTTTTTCCATTATTCTCAGAACCCACTGATTGCTCCCGTTTCTTCCGCCTGGGAGTGAAAGGAGTGTCCTTCCAGAGCTGTGAAAAAACGACTCTGTGTTACCTCCCCTCATGGGTGTGTGACGGCAACAACGACTGTGGAGACTTTTCAGATGAGAGAAACTGCCCAGGTTGGTTGGGTGCTTTGTTTCAGCCTTTAAAATGCTTTCAGCTTTTAATAAATTGTCAGAAATTCTACATTCTGTTTTGTCTGTTGTCTTGCAGATAAGAGGAAGCTTAAATGTCCAGTCAACTTCTTTGCTTGTCCCAGTGGTCGCTGCATTCCTATGAGCTGGACGTGTGATAAGGAGAATGACTGTGAGAATGGAGCTGATGAGACACACTGTGGTCAGTCTATGAAGTTGTCCTCATGTACCCTTATTTTTTCCTGAAAACACAAAGCATACCAGACTGTTTTTCCTGTTTTTCCTGTTTTTCCCACTGCACATGGAAAAAACTTGCGGTTAGGGTAAATTAAATAATTTCTCAAAAAAAAACAACTCTTTGCCCTCCTTTGCAGACAAATTTTGTACATCCACCCAGTTTGAATGTGGGAACCACCGCTGCATTTCCAGCCACTGGGTGTGTGATGGCTCTGATGACTGCGGCGATGGTTCGGATGAGGACCAGAAATGCAGTAAGTAACGTATTACCTACACTCGCCAGTGTAAAAGCAGTCTCTCCCACGCCCAGTGGAGGCATTTTGACAAGAGTTCCCGACGTCATATCATCATCATGTAACTTTCCAACAATGTCGTCACAGAATCCAAGACCTGCAGTCCCGAGGCTTTCCAGTGTCCCGGCTCCCACATGTGCGTCCCTCAGCGGTGGAAGTGTGATGGAGACAAAGACTGTCCTGATGGAGCAGATGAGAGTGTCAAGGCTGGCTGCAGTGAGTAGTTACAAAATAACTCCATGGAAAAATATGTCCTCTTTGTGTTGTGATGGAAGTAAACAGAAACTCTCCCAACATGTCCATTAACCAAAGTGTGTTCTTTTCCACTTCCAGTGTACACCAACAGCACTTGTGATGAGAACGAGTTCATGTGCCAGAACAGACAGTGTATCCCCAAGCACTTTGTGTGCGATCATGACATCGACTGCTCCGACGGCTCAGACGAATCCCCAGAATGCGGTGAGTGCGATCCTGGAAAAGAAACGCGGGAAGACTTGAGCGGAAAGTTAGACATTTCTGACCGCAAAATAGGTTGTGAGAGAATGTGATTTGCGATATTTTTTTAGCCACCGACTGGGGTTGAGGTTAATGAGAAACACACTCTTGTTCTGGTGTAGAATACCCAACATGTGGTCCAGATGAGTTCCGCTGTGCCAACGGCCGCTGCCTCAACCAGAAGAAATGGGAGTGTGACGGAGAGTTTGACTGTCAGGACAGCTCCGATGAAGCTCCCAAGAACCCTCGCTGCACGGACTCAGGTAGGGATTATAATCACCATTTTTAACCTTCTGAACCCCCAAGCAGCTTCAGGGGCTCTTTTTGCTCCTGTCACATTTTACACACTGTGGCCTCGTTTTTCACGGTAATATTTAAGTCTGGCACCTCTATGGAAACAGCACCGTCAAAGCTAGAAGTAGGGAGAACTCAAAAATGTCTTTTGTGCAGTATAAATCATAAAAAAAAGAAAAAAACCTGAGTTTAATTTATTTGATAATTTATTTTACAAAAATTGGAATAAAATGGAATCTATGCATCCAAAATTTTCCAAGTGCCCACAAGTGTTACCATTATTGGGGAAAATGGGGGATCCACTTGATACACAATATTGTTTCAAATATTTTTTATTGTGAAGCATCAGTGCAAAAAGACTATTTTATTTCTTACTATATTTCCACAAAGTATATACCATGCTGCCTTTACATATTTTAACAACATACATCACAAGGACATAAAAAAGGAACCCAGTGGAGTGTTCACTTGCTACACATATTGAACTATTTACATTTTTACAACATGTACTTAAACCTCTCTTGTCGTCTCCTCTCTGCTCTGTGTAAACAGCTGCAGCTGCAGTTCAGTCAAAGTTTCACTGAATGTTTGTCACGTGACTGTTGGTCTCAGCTGAGTCAATCATGGCTTCCTAGTTGTGCTGAGGAGTGCAACATTTTTATTTTTTTTTTTTACAGAATCTGGTTAGTGTAAATAGAATATTTTTGGTGCAAATGTTTAAATGAGACACGTTGACTTAAAGTGATTTTGATAAAATATCACTATTTAAGCTTAGATTTGGTTACTTTTCCTGACGGCAGCGTTCGTCACACATGATTTGTTCCAGGACCGCCAGATTTAATTTCTCTTTTTACAGTTTCTGGCTATGATAAATGGTGTAATTTTGGCGATTAAAAAAAAAAAAAAAAAAAAAAAAAACTTTTCAGACCTGCTGACAGGTCGTGGGGTTAAATCTCTTTAATAACTTTTATTTCTCATATGAAATATGAATCACACGAGTAACTTCTTGTCCAGAAATGCCACATCCTGTTTGAAAGCGACACTAATGTAATAACATGTCATTTGTCTGTGATTTCAGAGAGGACGTGTAATGAGTCGGCCTTCATGTGCCGTAATGGGAAGTGTTTGAACGAGACTCTGCTGTGCAATCGCAATGACGACTGCGGCGACGGCTCTGATGAACTCAACTGCTTCATCAACGAGTGTCTCAACAGCAAGCTGAGTGGCTGCTCGCAGCTCTGTGATGACCTCAAGATCGGCTTCAAGGTAAGCCGTCTGACTGATTGTTTTTAATGCTTCCCCCCCCCCCCCAATTTTTCAAGAGCCAATTAAAGCGAATCAAATTACTTCATGAACTCACTGACTTTAATTGGCCAAGAAATTATGCATCTAGGCACACGGTTACCTCACAGACAAATGGGGTGTACGCTATTAATGGTGAGTTCGGAAGGATCTGAAGTAAAAAAAAAAAAAGGTTGGGAACCACTCACTTCAGGCATGCGGTTATGTAAGACAAAAACATGTTTTGGCTCTCGTTTGAAAGTAGGAGGCCAGTCTTAGAACAGCTTGAACTCTGTGTGAACTCTCATGTCTGTGGTGTTCAGGCGGTGGTCAGAGCTTCGTTTGAAAAATGATAAGATTTGTACACAAAAATGATTCGCTTTCATGCTGGTCGGGTGTCAAGAGTTGGCACAACATTTCATTAGAAATAACTTACCCATCACAGATTTGTCCGTGTGTGTGTGTCACTTCCTTTGTGCATATATACCGGCTTAATATCCAGCAAATTCCCACATGATGGAGAAGGAGTAGAATTTGGAAGTGTGAGAGTGTGCGGTGGAATTCTTTTAAAACACAGATGTGCTTATGAGAAGTGACAGTTTAAGCTCATTTTGACTCGTAATGAATACGTGTTTTTGCCATGCCTTGTGGAAAGATGATGTTCATGCCACGTATTTGACAAACACATTGGATGTCAGCTTATTTTTTTTATTTTTTTTACCCGTTCTCTAGGTTCTAAGTGTATTTTGCAAATTGAGATTCATAACCATTTAGGCAGCTTATCTGACAGCAGCAACTGGATTTCATGACAGTGTTGAGATACTAGTACCACTTTACGTAGGAATCGGGCAACAAATGTGGCTTTTAGTGAAAGGAAAAAAAACACATGTATCAGGTTGACTGACAGAGGTTTTTTTTGCCAAACTAAATGTGAGAATTGCCAGAACTGGAAATTTTGACATATTCTCCTGTGCTCTTGGCCCCTTCAGTGCAGGTGTCATCCTGGTTTCCAGCTTAAGCGGGATGGAAAAACGTGTGTGGATATAGATGAGTGCACAACCACCTACCCCTGTTCTCAGCGCTGCATCAACACACACGGCAGCTTCCACTGCCTCTGCGTGGATGGCTTTGAACTCAGCCCCAATGACCCCACCATCTGCAAGTCCACATCGGGTAAGCTTGTGTGTGTGTGTTTTGCATTTTGCTTGTTTGCTCATAGCCAATTCAATCCTGATGCAAATATTTTCTGTCTGGTCTCTGTGTGTAGAAGAGGAGCCCTACTTGATCTTTGCCAACCGGTACTACCTGAGAAAACTCAATCTGGATGGAACCAACTACACTCTTATAAAACAGGTGAGACACTCTTGCTCTCAGTTTGACCTACTGAAACACAGCAAGGTGAAGTTGTTATTGTTAGCGCTCCGTTCACCTGTTAATACTGTCTCTGCCTCTGTTTCAGGGTCTGAATAATGCAGTGGCACTGGACTTCCACTATGCAGAGCAGATGATCTACTGGACAGATGTGACCACTCAGGGCAGCATGATCCGACGCATGCGTATGAACGGCAGCAACGTAGAGGTCAGTGAGGAAGTCAGATGCCCTGTTAGTCAGCCAACACATTAACTATAGTATTTACTCATTTTTATGAAAGTTGTGTGACCGGAGACTTTATCGTTGTCTAACTCCGTCACCGACTGACGTGGCAGGTTTTGCACCGGACCTCCCTGAGTAACCCAGATGGCTTGGCAGTGGATTGGGTTGGCGGGAACTTGTACTGGTGTGACAAAGGGCGGGACACCATCGAGGTGTCGAAGCTCAACGGGGCATACCGGACTGTGCTGGTCAACAATGGCCTGAGGGAACCTCGTGCTGTGGCTGTGGATGTTCGCTATGGGTAAGACGCACAGCTGATATTATCAAAACACACTCATCTGGTTATGGCAACTGCTGAGCTGTATTTGAAATGTAAGGTAAATTTAGGCCCTATCCACATGTATCTGGATATTTTTGTAAACAGATATTTTCCTCTCCTCTTTTTTTTTTTAAAACACCTTCTAAGGTGAATATTTTCCAAAACTCTGGTTACTGTGTGTCCGTGTGGACATGTAAACCAGGAGATTTTAGGAAACGATGACATCATCTCCTCAGTTTGCGCATACCCAGTGTTGCTTTGTGTAATGAGCATGCACCAGCTACATGCTAACTACATGCTAACAGCTACCGGTAAGCGGTACGCTAAGCAGCAACGTCACCTCGTCGTCCATCCACATGAGTCACAGCACCCTGGACCGTGTACCAGAAAGATAAAGAAATAATTAGCTTCTATTGTTTTACTGTTGTTTGATCTGTTACTACCGCAGAAGCTAAAGCTAACTGTATGCTCAGATTTTTCTTCTCTGGTATTGGACGTGTCGTTGACGTAGCCTTATCGCCCCCTACTGGCCCGATGAGCATTTGGAGTGTTTATGTGTTCTGTTTTTTTTTAATGGAGGAGAAAAATATCCATTTATAAAAAATATCCAGATACATGTAGACAAGGCCTTAATTTAGATACTGTAACTGTGACACTATCTTTATCCCTCGCTGGTTAGGTACCTGTATTGGTCTGACTGGGGCGACAACCCTCATATTGGGAGAATCGGCATGGACGGAACCAACAGAAGTGTCATCGTAGAAGATAAGATCACGTGGCCCAACGGGCTAACCCTGGACTTCATCAATGACCGTATATACTGGGCCGATGCCAGAGAGGACTACATTGAGTTTGCCAGCCTGGATGGCACCAACAGACACACAGGTAACAGACTCACACTCAGATAGCTTTTTCTTACTGTTTGGTGCAACTTGACTGAGGGGCCAGACTTTCACAACTGATTTTCAATAGTGTTAGACACCAGTTGCATGTATTGGTCTGTAGAAATATATGTATGTGTGATTAAGTATTTTTAGTAAGTAGAAAGTGGGATCATCAACAATAAGAAAAATACTTCTGCACACTTTGCCAAATAAGTTAAAGTAACAGGTGCAAAAATGACAAAAAGTCATCTAGGAACAAAAAGAAGAGGTCCTGCACACTGTCTGGACTAACCCTGGTCTCTCTTTCTTCATCTGTTCTTGAATGTACTGTAGCGAGTGACTGAGAGCGAGCTGTACCCAGCATGCCGTTCGGTGGTGTAACAGTTAATAGGGGTCCCCTCTCAATACACTACATATAACTCAATACTAATAAATATGTCCTGTACAGACAGACAGAGACTCTTTTCTAACATTTTAGTTAGAAGCTGGTGGGGAACTGGGAAGCGTTAAGTGGTTTTGATCCTGTCAACTTAAAAGGAGAAAGGCTTTTTGACAAAACCACACTGGTAGTGAAACAAGGAAGTGCAGAAACCGAGTATTCAGCTGATTTAGGTTTTGCTGTGGCTACATTTTGTAGGGTGACAGGCTAATGGGCTTGTCAGCTGTCTGAATGAGTTTCCTCTTGTCAAATAGTCATGTATACATTCACAAACTTGTTTGGGAGCCACCAAGCATAAGCAGGCTGGTCAGATGGGCTGTAGTCCTGCAGCACAGACCCAGGGGACAGAAGCCCTTTTTGTTCTGACCAATGACGCCTCGAGCATGTGTGACGTCTGCATAGCACTCCGTTGTTTAGCACACTCACTACAATAGTTGATATTGTCAGCCAACCAGGCATGCAGAAGAATTCTGGAGCGCAGCCGAGCATCTGTATTGTTTCATTCGCCAAGCTCTGCTTTACACATATAGATGACTATGGCATCCCACCATTCCTCGGATGAAGAATGTACATATACATGTAAAATTGTGTAAAAGACAAAGTCACTTGTGGGAGGGCATTGTACTGTGAGTGCCCTACAAGTTTTGAGCATGCAAAGTGTTTCATCCAACACAATGTTCCAACAGGAAAACTGTATTTATACAAAATTACAATTCATAATAGAACATCTGACAGTCTGATATTAGCTTGTGGTGTTAGGCCACCAGTAGTTTGTCCAGGGAGTTATTCACCAATCCTTCACACACACGCACACGCACACGCACACGCACACGCACACGCACACGCACACGCACACACAACATGCAAACACCAGTGCGGCCTTGTGTGTGTTTGCAGAACAAGACTTGGCCTGTTTGTATTCAGATAAGGATTGACCAGAGGGAGAGTCATGCTAATCCAACTAATATCACAGTTCAACCTGATGCTGCAAAATTACTCCCATCACATAACAACTTTTTAGTTTTAGTTTATTTGCACATATTCGCATACATAGAAAATACAAAAAGGAATTTAAGACAAAAATTGAACATTGTGCAGGAGGGGTTAGAAACAAAAAGTTTTTTTGTCGTTGTATAAAGCACCTCACTTGTTATAATCAATTCATAAACCATGATCATCTAATGACAAGCTGTTTTGAACTTGTGTGTGCTTCATGTGCATCTTCTTGCGTGTGCTGATCCATGCGTGTGCTGATCCATGAGTGTGCTGATCCAAGCGTGTTGCTGATCCATGCGTGTGCTGATCCATGTGTGTGCAATGTCTGTGTTTTACAACAGAAACTAATGGTGTGTTTCCATAACGCACCAGCCTCAAATACCGAGAGCAAACAATGGCAATGACAAGAATATGGGAGAAGAAATTAGAGTGTAAAGCCTAATGAGGCGTAGAAACCATTACATAACACACAGATAGAGTGGAGCCGCTGTAGCTGTGCACCCCACCCTGCCTCTGTTTCACATTAACTCTACAAGATTATCCCAGCAGTTTCTCTTTGGGATACAGCAGCAAGAATAAGAAACTAAAATCACAATATTATGTTATTGTTCTTATTATTAGGGTTCCCATTTGCCATTGAATTTCAATTCCATTTTGTTTATAGTGTCATATCATAACTAAAGGTATCTCGGGACGCTTTTCATATAGACCCAATAAGTTCCAACATTTGCCCATTTTTTTTGCGAGGAAAACGTCCTTTTTCCAGAATATCATGGAAATTTGAGACATGTATTATGAAAGACACAGGCCATGTATTTATCTGTTTCTTATATTTATTTGATTAGATGCTAGTATAGTGTAGTTGTATGCACACTTCTCATGCACACATCAAGTTCCTCTGTTTGCAGAAGCAGAGTGTTTACTATTGACGAGCATCTTAAGCTAAAAAAGATCAAACAAATCATGAAAGGATTACTTATAGAAATTGATTGCTTAGGATCACAGTGGGAAACCTTCAGTGTGACAGGTTTACTGTACCTAACAACTCATGAACAATATGATTTCAT
Source organism: Heterobranchus longifilis (assembly GCA_028570985.1). Classification (NCBI taxonomy): domain Eukaryota; kingdom Metazoa; phylum Chordata; class Actinopteri; order Siluriformes; family Clariidae; genus Heterobranchus; species Heterobranchus longifilis. The sequence goes on along the minus strand of JAOVVB010248959.1, from coordinate 5,624 downwards.
GTTTGTCTGTTGCTTCACAGTTCTCAGCCAAGACATCCCCCACATCTTTGCCATGACTCTGTTTGAGGAGCACATCTACTGGACCGACTGGGAGACAAAGTCCATCAACAGAGCTCACAAGTCTCTCGGTACCAACAAGACCACCCTGATCAGCACCCTGCATCGGCCCATGGACATCCACATTTACCATCCGTACCGCCAGCCCGAGGGTAAGAGACGCACTGCAGTAGGAAGCAATTGATGTGTAAAGGTTTGGGGGGGTTTGACAGAAAATAGCATGTAGTATATCAGTCCTAGTACACACATGTACATGTTATTGTGCACCTGCTGTGTATATCTGTGTTGTTGTGAAATAAAATCCATAGTTAAAACAATATGACCTAGGTGTTGCCTGTGTATAAAAGAATGAGAATGGTACTATATTCTCACTTAATAAACTTGGACAAATGTGTATTAAGGTGAGACACAAAAACAAGTTAATATGTTATTGGGATAAATACATTAACTGTTTTTTTTAATCATATTTTTTCCAATTCCCAAATAAAATGACCTGCCTCTGTTTCAATATAATGTATAACTGAACATTTAGAAGAAAGAAGCAGTAAACTGTGCTATGGTGGAGTAATACATTGTATTTATTGATAAATACAAAGATGCAAAGACATGCACACTCTCAATCACATAATTATAAATTGTCCTGCTTTAATCCAGGTATTGTAAAGCCTCAGTCTTGTGCTGAAAAACAAATCGATGAGGTTAAAACATTTCCTCTCTTTCCGACCTCACAGTGCTCAACCACCCGTGCCAGACGAACAACGGCGGCTGCAGTAACCTCTGCCTCCTCTCTCCTGGAGGAGGCTACAAGTGTGCCTGTCCCACCAACTTCTACCTGGCCAACGATCAGCGCACTTGCATGTCCAACTGCACAGCCAGCCAGGTGAGGAGGCTGTGTAAACAGCATCATCAATGCGAATTTGACTGAATGAGTACATTTGATAAGTGGATTTTCATATCTCCGTGTGCCGCTGTGTCTTGTTTGATTAACTGCTTATGCCTAGTGATTTTCTATTGATAGCTGGCTGGCTGCCTGGTGCTACAGTAGCTAGCTCCTGGTGTTATGCCCTATCATCACTTTGATTAATTTCCTTCTACCTGCTGCAGTTTGTGTGCAAGAACGACAAGTGCATTCCTTTCTGGTGGAAGTGTGACACAGAGGACGATTGCGGCGACCGGTCGGATGAGCCAGCAGACTGCCGTAAGTTTCTGAGAAATTCCTGTAACATGTATGTGTGTGTGATTTTTATCTGAACACAGCATAAAAGGGGCAATTCTGCAGGGAGGAGCTGACGTTTTTCTCTTTTTTTCCCCATAACAGCTGACTTCAAATGCAGGCCGGGACAGTTTCAGTGTGGCACTGGCATCTGCACAAACCCTGCTTACATCTGCGATGGAGACAACGACTGCCAGGACAACTCAGACGAGGCCAACTGTGGTATGTCTCTCTTTTGTATGTATTTCATCCAGGCCTGGTTCCAGAACAATCTGAAATGAGTGGGGGTGCGCTCATAGCTACAGTGCAGGCCGGCAACAGCAATAAAAAACAGTGTAGGTGTTACTGGTCCGTGCATGGTCCCACATGAACAGATTATGCTGGAACACAGCTGGAAAAAGTTGTAAACAGTAGTCAGTGAATACAGTGTGTCGTTCTTTTTCTGCATCAGTACCCGTAAGCATTACACCTGCCACTATTACAGTGATGCACATATGACTAATGCACATATGTTATTTAATTACTGTTTGATTAATGCAAAATATTAAACTGAAGGTACAATGCATGCTTTTGCATCCTCCGGGCCTGATTTCATTCCCAAATAATTATTTTACACATTTAATAATCTGCATCCCGCCCTGTCTATTTTTTGTTGTATACTACCATCATCACTTTATTGCTCAAATGTGTGGCTTGTTTCTCTGTTTATTATTAGATATTCATGTTTGCCTGCCCAGCCAGTTCAAATGTTCGCATCCAAGCCGCTGCATCCCAGGCATCTTCCGCTGTAACGGCCAGGACAACTGCGGAGAAGGAGAGGATGAGAAGGACTGCCGTGAGTGTGGTTTTTTTTCCCGTTACATATACACAGTGCCAGCCCTGATATGCTACTGGTTCACTTTGATGCTTAATTTCACACAGTAACTAATAAATCTGTTATTCCCTCCCACAGCCGAGGTCACGTGCGCGCCCACCCAGTTCCAGTGTGCCATCACCAAGCGCTGCATACCTCGTGTCTGGGTGTGCGACCGCGACAACGACTGTGTGGACGGATCTGACGAGCCCGCCAACTGCAGTAAGACTCCCCTTTTATTCAGCATTTTCTTTATTCCGAGTCGTCCTCATCGGCTCTCAAATATAACCGCCGCCAAATGTTTCCCTCTCCAGCCCAGATGACCTGCGGCGTGGACGAGTTCCGATGCAAAGACTCCGGACGCTGCATCCCCGCTCGCTGGAAGTGTGACGGCGAGGACGACTGCGGCGATGCGTCAGATGAACCGAAAGAGGAGTGTGGTGAGAATATTGTCTCCTTTTTAAAATTAGACAGATGCCACTGAAGAGGCATTTGTGGCACTGATGTTTCCAATTTGGATTTAGTTCTTTTTATTTTTATTTTATTGACTGTAAATAGGGCTGGGTAATAATTCAATATGATAATTTATCATCTTTCAATGAAATCGTATTATGATGAAATCAGATATCGAGATATCATGATACACAATTACGTTGTCTAAATTGATAATAACAAGCACATACTAACTCAAATTTCTCCGAAAATTTGTTGTGAAATATTTTTATGGAATATCACTCGAAGATTGTGGTTTGTTTTTACATCACACTTTACATTACCACTCAGTGTGATTAACAAACAGTGTATAGCTGGAAATATGTATTTATTTTTTCTCTATAATTTCAATTGAAACTGTTCATTTTGCACTAAAGTTCTTAATAAAATGAGAAAATGTATTTAATTCACACAGGAATATACAAAAACATGCTATACTGTGATATATATCATTATCGAGATATGAAATTACCTATATCGCGATAGAAGATTTTGGCTATATCGCCCAGCCCTAACTGTAACATTCCCTGTGATTTGTGCAGCTGAGAGGACTTGTGAGCCGTACCAGTTCAGATGTAAGAATAATCGCTGTGTGCCGGGCCGCTGGCAGTGCGACTACGACAACGACTGCGGGGACAACTCGGACGAAGACAAGTGCAGTAGGTGTCACTTTCAGCTCGGAGACGACGCCTTCATACTGTATACTGTCAGCATCCGTTATCTCACCGCGTCCAGTGTCACTTACACTCATGCCTCGTCCACTGGTAGCACACTCACTTTAACTGTGCAGACTAAGACTCACTTGTTCTGCGCTAACATCCATTCTCTGTCATCTCACTGCATCTGATATTTGTTTCATTTCATACTGTCCTGTTGGCATGAGCCAGAGGTAAGTTACTCCACCTTCATATGTCTCCTCTCTGCTGTGTCTCCACTCTCACGCTCCTGTCCAGCTGTGATCCCCTCCTGTGAGAGTCTGCAAGCTCAGCTCCAAATAGATGAATTTTGTAACATTGCTTTATGCCACTAGATGCCACTGCGTAAGACTTACAGAGACAAGACAAGGACAAAGACACTTTTTTTAAATGCCTACATATGTAAACTAATATAAAACACTCAAATTAAATCAGTAATATTGAAAACACAGTAACCCTTGTGCATCATTGGGGACATTTTTGGCTTTTTTTTTTCATCCGAAAAGTTCAACCTCACCTCCTATAATAAGTCTATCATAAACTGTGTATCCAGAATACAGACACTGAGACCCTTAAGGACAAAATAAATCCCAATTGAAACCCATTAAAAACCACAATTTTTGATCCCACAGCCATTACAGCATAAAATCATGTGTTCTATTATATCATACTTTGAATTTAGTGCCCTGGCTTCAAAATTGTATTTTACTATTTTCTATCAGATTGAGCCATTCTCTCATGTTTGCCCTATGGGGCATATACATGCTATTTTCCACTCTGCAGTGTTTGATGCAATGCATCAAAATCAATGTTGTTGCTAATCATTGACACATCCCAGACTGAAGACAAAAAAACATCCCCCTAGCATTTAGTATACTAATTTTTTTTTTCTCCATAAAAAACAACAGTGGCATTGTGCAAACAAACAGGCATTTAAAGGGTTAAAATTCTGAAAATAAATTGAAAGTTGGATAAAAAACTAATCATATTAATATATGATTTTATGGTATTTTTTTGCCATGGACATTTTGTCCTCTAAAGACACCAGAGCAACTTTTTAAATGGATGCACAAGATGTTAAAATAACATTGATACTTATTGAGCTCCTTTCATTCTCTCACATCACCTCCTGCAGCCTCCAAGTCTTCCTCTGTGGTTGTTTCAATCCTTGCCCTGTGTTTTGTTTTGAAAACAGTCATAGCTCACTGTTAACCTCGTGTTACGTCACTGACCTTGTCACCTCGTCTTTCTTCTTCTGTAGTGCCTCGACAATGTTCAGAAAGCGAGTTTGCCTGCACGAACGGCCGCTGTATTGCCGGGAGGTGGAAGTGCGATGGAGACCATGACTGTGCTGATGGATCTGATGAGGTGCAGAAACTTAATGTCTGGGTGTCCTTTAAATAATATCTTGTATTAATCTGGAAAGGTAGTTGAATTGTATGTGTTTAGTATTAATTTGCGCGCGGTGATGTTTCTTCAGAACGGCTGTGATCTGAAGTGTGACAACGACCAGTTCCAGTGTAAGAACGGACACTGTATCCCCATCCGCTGGCGGTGTGACGCCGACCCCGACTGCATGGACGGCAGCGATGAGGAGAATTGTGGCGGCGCTGGTAAGTGTATGTTTTTGTCTATATATTGCATTTTATTACTTTTTCTTAATTTGTACTACTATTCGAATAGTTTGTTTTTGTTTTTAACTGCCTCGGAGTAGTAAAAATCTCTTCCTGTTTTTCTCAGCTGGGCGTCACTGCCCTCTGGATGAGTTCCAGTGTAACAACACTTTGTGTAAACCTCTCGCCTGGAAGTGTGACGGGGAGGACGACTGCGGGGACAACTCTGACGAGAATCCCGAAGAGTGCAGTGAGTGCAGCCTTGTGAATCTCACACACACACACACACACATGTGTTGAATGTCTGTCAGCCTTCATCTTTTGTCCTGACCTATTTTCTATCCTCTACCCTTTTTGCCCCTCATTTCTCTTTCTCTGTTCGGCTTTTAGGGAAGTTCCAGTGTCCTCCCACCAGAGCTTTCCGCTGCCAAAACGACCGTGTGTGTCTGCAAGTGTCAAAGAGGTGCGATGGTGTCAATAACTGCGGCGACAAATCGGATGAATTGAACTGCCGTAAGTTGTGGAGTCCTTCAGATTGCTGTGAAATCCCGTCTTTTCTCAACTTTGATTAAGGAGATTGCTGATCTGTGTGTGTGTGTGTGTGTGTGTGTGTGTGTGTGTCTGTGTGTGTGTGTGTGTGTCTGTGTGTGTGTGTGTGTCTGTGTGTGTGTGTGTGTGTGTGTGTGTGTGTGTGTGTGTGT
>JAOVVB010248951.1:0-20636 GCA_028570985.1 Heterobranchus longifilis | reverse complement strand
CTCTTAACGATTCCACGGTTCTTGGAAATTCGGAACCGGTTCCAACTCGGAACCGGTTCTCGATACCCATCCCTAGTTAGTAGTAGTTTAATATTAAACTGTGATGCATATTTACAAGAGGAAGTTGTTGACCATTTACTTCCTTTTCTCTTCCAAATAAATTTGGCTAACCTGAGGGTTTGTTTAAAGCCTGTATGATCGGCTGATCGGTCTGATTCTTGGCCTGTTGAAAATCGTTTTAGTGATGTTGCATTCTCAGATGTCAGCAATTAAAATCCAACTTAAATCACATTTAATCAATCAAATGTATTGTTCTTAGGCATTTCTATTATTGTAAAGAAGAAAAAGCTGATTTACAGAGCAGATATATATGCTGTAGAAGAAAAATAAAATGTAATTTAATCTCAGTTGGACTTAAACTTGGTTAATACATTCCTAATATAGTATTACTATTAGTAATATTAGCAATTAGTATTAGTCTAATAGGAATGATGGCAAAACCATGAGGTGTGCGTGCGTGCGTGGGGCAGTTTTCTACCTTTTTCAATGTGTGGTTGTATGGAAATGTTTGCAGATCAGAAGTGTCAAATCACAACAGAGGTGAAAGAAAGTAAAAGAGGTACACAAATATAAACAAACATTCCTACTGGGTGAGAGCAGGCGAGCCTGGGTAATGAGAATGGGTCAGGAGGGAGGCTGATGGCTGGAGCTGGAGAGACAGGTCTAGAGGTTGGAGCATTCATGCACAATGGGCCATGAGAGGCTCCTTTCTCCCCTGTGGCAGGCCCTTTCACAGGTTCCTCCTCCCCAGCCTTGAAAAGGACCCCACATGCATCCCCACTGCCCTGTCAGTCCACTTTCCTTTCCCATCATTCCCCAACAGCTGTTTCTGGGTGGCGTTGTGTCATTATTTGTACTCATTTACGGCCCCCTGCCTGTAAAAAGCTTGGTTTTGTTAGGGTTGTTGTGGTAGCTCGCTCACATTTGGTTTCAAATATGTTGCATGTAAGTTATTTGATGGTTTGGCTGTTGACAAGCGCTGGTTAAACTAATTTGGGTGCTCCTAGAAAAAAAACACAAGCCTCCAACGCGAGTGAACACTTGAGTACATTTTTCAAAAGTGACGTATTTTTTTTTCAGTGCTGCTGTTTCGACATTGCAGGAATGGTTTCCTTTAACCATAATATAATGTTGCTGGCACAAAATGTTTGAAAGAGATATTTCCTAATTATGACTGGGGAACATAATCTGTGATCAGATATCAAATGAAACCAACAGGGCATGTTTTCGTGTGGAGAGCAAAACTCCGCTCTGCAATTTTGGCGAAGCAATGAGATGTCTCAGACACTCACTGACACTCGCTCTGACTCGAAAAGACAAGGCATCGTCTACCACAGTAGCTCTGACATTTTCTGGGTTTTGGATAAACAGGTGCACCACCGCGACCCTCATGGAAAGAGTCTTATGTCTAGAATCAACCCACTATCACTCCCAATCCACATAAAGACCTTGTGGATTGCGCAAGAGGACACTGGTGGATATATCACGTGAAAAAGTGATATGGCATACTGTTATGGTTCTGTGCCAGAAGAGCTATAGGGGAGCCACGTGTGGTCAAAGTGGTGAAGAGAGGCCTCACAGTGTTGGCAGCCACGTGTGCTATACTCCACCAGATGCTGTTTCCACTGTCATTTGTTTGAGGCAATTGCAGATTTAATGATCTATAGACATTAAATCAGGTATACCTGCTTACTTTCTAAAACAGAATGCAATATACTTTGAGTAGACAGTGTAAATCTATTTTCAATGAATAATAATAATATCAAAACTCAAAACAATCATGTGAGACTAAGAACAAAACGTATTAGACAACACAGTAGGGGTGGGAGGTATACTGGTTTCGTCACTGCCACCGGTATCACGCTCTGCAACAACATGGATTTTGCAATATCGTCATTACCGTGACACACACGTTTTTAGCGTGTTGAACATAGACTGAGTTGTCAGAGTTAACCCGCACATGATCACGTTTTGATTCAGAGCGCGAGGAGAGGAGAGGAGACGGGTCTGTGTTTGTGTGAGAGAGGGTGAGAGGGTGAGTCAATGCGCTGTGCGCAGTTCTACAATGAAGAACCAACAGGTAGAGGTAAGGCGAGAGGTAAAGGGAGATTGTCCACTAACGTTAGTAAATCTAACGCAGATGGCGTCGTTCTCTCGGACGGATAAAAAAAATATATATAATTTGGCGGCAGTTAATATACCTGGGCGGCCTGTCCAAGTAAAGTCTCTGCAATACAGTTCACTCACAACTCAAAACAACAGCATGGCTGTTACTACTAACGTTAACTCTGATGCTTTGGCTACATTGAAAACGTAATGTATGCATGCTGATTGGTATGATTACCTTTTTTCACTGAATAAAACTCCCAGGTCATGAATAAAATATATGTGTGTCATCTTCAGTTAAAAGGGACTCTGTGTAACTTCCAGAAACCCCTTGTTTTTAATGACACCGGTGGCCATTCAGTGAACTGCAGTCTGCATCATTTTGCTTGTGTTCATGTGGTGAAAAGAGGTAGAATCATGTTTTGAGTGGAGTACCCCTTTTCATTTTGTAATACTGTGATATAGTACCATCACAGCAAAAAGCAAAGGAAATACCGTGATATGAATTTTAGGTCAGATCGCCCACCCATACAATACAGGCCTTCTGAATTGGCCAAATAAGTATTACAAATGTCCAGTGGCATAGTGGTAGTTGATGAGGTGGGTGTACTACTGGGTACAGTAGATGGGTAGGTTACAGAGGAGCAAGTGGGTATACTCTCCTAAATATTCCAATGGCTTTTTGGCTAGTAGGTGGATATACTGTAAACTGCCACGGTCACTGATGTCTGCACCTATCTGATGTTTGGCGTTAGTACACCTGTCAGAAATTAAAAATATGAAATCTTTGGAGGCCCATGTCCAATTTACAAGTGGATACAATACCTTCAAATCTATAAGCCAAATGCCAACTACACAATCATCGGGACAAAGATAAGTGAGCGAACTGAACACTAACAAAATGCATTGTCTAAGTATGCATAATTAGCCTATCGGTATCTAACAAAAATAAACACATAACGTTAGCCTACCTTTGTGTCTGACTGTATACTCTATATACACTACATTCTGTGTTTTGAATCTTTTTGACACAGTAAACCCTTTATCCTTCAGAAATGGCCAAATTGCTGTTGATGATGTCAAATTCCCATTCCCTATACCCCGTATACCTGCGTATACCCTCCACTACACCATTGCAAATGTCACAGCTTAACAATTCATTTGAAGATTGTGCAATGCCATGCATTTTACATTTGGATACTGTTTGTGGCTTATGGAATGCTTTTAGTGGTCGATATAATTAGTCGCTGCATAAACACTTGGAATTTGTTACAAGTATTTCAGTTATCAAAGCTGTACAGAAGGGGTTTTTTTTCTTTACATTTTTCAGATTTTCATTGCTTTGTTGTTGACTTTGTTTTAAACTGTGTTTTGTGAATGAGGGTTCTGGTATAACCTCCAGTGTGATCAGTAATCTTAATATTTTGTGACTTACAAGTGTTTTTCATCACAGTGGGAAATGAGCTGTAACAGTATAGAGGAAAAAGTTTGAAAGTTGTGTGTTTAGCCATATTTTGGGTGAAAATATGACTGCTTGGAGCACACTGAGCATACAAATGGAGAGCGGAGGATCGGATAATGTTGCAGGAGTGATTTGAGAAGTTTGTATGGACATTTTTTCCACAGCGAAATGTGGTCAGTATTGAAATCCATTGTAGCTGACGTGAACTCAAACTGGCAATGGACTGGAATTAAAGAGCAAAAGGACCAAGGATGTGTTACCCATTGATTTGTAAGTGGCACATGATGCTCATAAATACAGTTTCAGTGTCTAGTATTTCTGCTTACATTTAGTAAGCAGAAATTTTACATTTCAGTCACAGGCCTCAGTTTTTAGTGCCTTAATAGTCTTGCATAGCCAGACTAGGGCTGTCAAAATTGGCCAAAAATGGCGATGTCGATTATTCCTTCTAAAAAACAACCCACATAGGTTCGAACCTATTCGAATATCTATTTTTGTACATTACATCCATAAAAGGGCAAACCAATACAACAAGAGACATCACTATTTGTATAGGTGTATTTATTTCAACATAAACATGTCTTTTAAAAAGACCTACATACCTACACATTACAAAATAAACAAATAACATAATATAACTGTAACTATACCATAAATCTTAATGGCCATCTTTAAGATATTAGTCCTGGTTGATTTTTGGCGACACTCTAGGCTAAATACAGTTTAATACTGCAGGTGTCAGAATAATAAGGGCAGCTAAACAAACTATTGTCATATTAATAAAGAAGCCAGGTAATAATTGGCCTTTTTCAATCATTCTGTGAGCTACCGTGATCCTATTTTCATGCTGGACACGACGTCTGTAATAGCAAAAGTGCTAGTTGGTTAATGTTACCTTGTTGAGAAGTTGGTGTGCAGCCCGTTTCCTGCAGATCTTTATCTAACAGCTCTCTGTTTCTGCTCATTTTTGTTCCATTACTCCCTGCAATATTCCAAACTAATGCCGAAAATGTCTGTTGTTTTGTTTTGGAGACGCAAGTCAGCTTAAACGTTATCGATGTCAAGCTCACTGACTAACACATTGCATTTCCTGTGCCTCCTTCATAATAAAGGTCCTCTCATGTTTCGCCAGTAAAATGCTTTTAAAGTGAAGGTGCAGCAGGAGGGTGGCGTTAGCCATGCATGCTAGCGGCTCGCATGTAAACAGATGCAGACAGGACCTGGCAGATAGCTATATCCTTGCAGATATGTCGCCCCTTGTTTGCAATAATAAAGGTTTTTTTCCTGTTAGGAACCGATAAGCAGAACCAAAAAAGTTTTCACAGGTACCCGGTACTTGGCATTTTGGATTCGGTTCTAATTTGGAACCGAGTTTCGGTTCCGAACCCTAGTAACATGAAGGGGGCTGGGGCATTATACCAGCACTGTTTATCCAATAAGCCAGACTAGTTCCTCAACAATGCTTGACCTCATCTTACCTACATTGACAATCTCAAATAGACATTTTAAATTTGTGCTGAAGAACTGTATCGGATCAGCATTTGGTAATGGCAAATATCCTGAGCTGAAGTATCTGAAGTAGTATTGCAAAATCAAGCGAAGGATCGGTATAAACAAATGTGTTTGTTTCACGGTTACATCAGAATTACAAATTACAGAGCTGTTTTTTTCAGTAACAAACACTATTCAGGCATCACACCAGAACCAAACAGATCATTACCATGGTGATAACTCATTCATTCAAGTAGCAGCTGACAACTCAAACAAAATACCTCCCAAGCTTCCTTTCCATCATTGTAATAGGAAGGTCATGGCTAATGGTGGAATCAGGACCAGAGGATTTCCCTGCCTGTGTATGTAAGTGGCCATGCCAGTCATGAGGCCTGGGTCACAACAGCCATTCTAGTCAGCGGTCACCATGGTCCAGTTGTTAATGATTGAGTGTGTTCCTTGTGCTGACACTAAGTGGTGAGTCAGGTCAAACGGCCATTCAGAGGAATTCCATTTCGGACATTCCAATGCTGCTGTTCCCTCAGGTTCACATCACGGAGGGTGCGAGGGAAAAAAGGTCGAACAATGTGATCTGGAATCTGGGAGGGAGTTCGCCACCGCTTGTTCACAGCTCCTGAGATATGAGTTAAACATGCGGAATGTTAATCTGTCAATGTGTGGTCATGGTGCGTTTTTGTAAGCGGTTGTGATTTGAATCACGAGGCCCTGTGGTTGTGCCCAGACCCTCTCCGCCTATCAGGCGCGATTAGAGGTAACCAGTTCTGACACCCTGATGGCCATGAGAGACATCCCTCGCCCGCCAACAAAGCCACATGTCACACACGGCCATCTTGTTTTCTCCCAGCAGGCCTCTGGAATGTAGTTCATCCCCTCTGCCTCCTCAATAAGGCCATTCTACAAATTCAGGGTTGGCGGCTATTGAATCTTAACTCTTCAGGGGGATGCAAAATAGCTCTCAGCATGTGAAACTATGTAGAACGAATGCATTTTAGCACCCTTTATCTGCCCCTCAATAGACTGTCTTCATTGACATGGGCATTCTGAAGCCTGTCTTGGTAAACTTGTCTCCAAATTGAAACAGTGAAACAGCAGGGAAGACATATGTGATCATCAACTCAAGCTCTAGCAATGCTAACGATACTCCTGCACTGGAAACATAAATCTCTGTATTTTAACGTTCGCAAAAGCAGTCAACGCTGTTCAAAATTGTTTGCATGAAGTGCATCTGAGACCCCAAAACCATGAGTGTACCAGTCATAACCTTCTTTGGTTTCTCGTTTGAAGGAAGTGAAAAATGCATTTTTTAATCTCAGTATGCAGGGATAGATCCATGCCATGTTGGAAAAACATTTGCACCACAGCTCTGGTTTGTGGCTGGCTATTGTACAGGGAGTGGTATTTCACTTATGAAGTGATTCCGTTACAGCTGTCCCCTCAACCATCCCCCCTCTGCACGCACTCACTTACTCCCATTCAACCACACACACACACACACACACACACACACACACACACACACACACACACACACACACACACACACACACACACACACAGAACCATTTAAACACAGTTCTCCATAAACACGTACAAATCAGTTCCAACGGGTGCTCCAGCAAAACTCAGACATGGACCCAGACCCACAGCACTCAAAAACAGGTTATTTTAGAAATGACATGATATGCCAAGTTGCACATCTGCAGTCTGATCCTGCCAAGCTGCCATGTGAAATGCGATCTAACCCTGGTCTGCTTGATTCCAATGAATGACATCCTTACGCTCCTATCTGTTGAATAATGCATTTCACTTAAGTCCTCATATAGGGGGGCTCTCTGGCTGGTTTGGGGGGAAACAAATCTTGAAAGGATTATTGTATTTACTTTCTTTGGCGAGACTCGGAATTGGTATGGGAGGTAGTTGTGGCTTTCGTGGTCACGTGTTTATTGTTTATGCTTTGTATTTATCCTTAATTAATGCCGCGCTGATGAGTGCTGTCACAGACACCAGCGAACAACGGTCGGGTCTCACGCAATGTGCGGATGATTTCCTCCCCACATTCAAGGCCTTGGAGAGGAGCAGAACGCTTCCTCCGGCTTGTCTCTTTGAGCTGGAGCAGGAAGACAGATGCTCTAGAAAAACACACACCAAACCAAAGACTGTCAATCTGTGTTCCCGCTACTCTTCAAGTGCACGTCTTTTTTGGAAGCTCTCTTCTTGTTTTCGGCATGCGCTTCTAGGAGCGAAAGGAAGTTCAAAGACGTGTTTTTTCGGCATCACAATAGTTACACACGTTTTCCCCAGATGAAGGCTCGTGATCCAGATGCAGATCAGTCACAGGGGTCACCGCCAGGTCTCTCTGACCCCCCTCCATGTGGCTACTCCGTCCAACCAATCTCTGTCATAGGATTATTGTTTTCAAATGATCTGCTCACTGACAAATGATGTGTGACCAATTTTATAATAATGCAACTTGTCTTCCCTGAGAAATGGAATCCTGAGATTTCATACAGTTGGAAGTTGAATGAACATGCTGCGTGGAATTAAAAGTGACTGACACTGATATTGATTAATGTTCAGCTTTATACATTGACACATTCGATAACAGTCTCCCTTGTCTAATTTAGCCTACTTTGTGGTGCAATACAACACACGGAAATTAAAGCTAGAGTGCAGGACTTTTAAATACAGAAATTAACATCCGTTACATTCGAGCCCTTTACCAAATGAGTTCACACAATGCTGAATAAGTAAATCACTGCCACAGAACGCTCTCTGCATTTCTCAGTATGCCGGAATTGTGGTGTTTGGTGTCTGTGGCAACATTGTGATTTTGCGTGATTTAATATTCTAAACTCAAAGTTCACCTGAAAGCTTTCTCTGCCATCTCTCACTGTCTTCTTGAGGGAATGGAATTTGCAGTTTAGAATATTTCACCACAGATGCATGTTCCCAACGTGAACATGAATGAACTTATATGCTCAAAAACATTCGCTTGTTCAAGGAAAGTCAGCTTTAAAACTGCTTAAAACAGATCCTACGCAATGTTCACCAGCTATCTGCTGTGAAAACAATAACTGCCTGTTGCATCTGGAATCTGAGGGCGGTGAGAGTGAACCAAAACGGTCGTTTGTTGTTGGTCGTAAAACAAACTAAAAGAAACTAAAACTCTTCGGTGATCAGCAATAATTCCAGTCCCCAGAAATGTTCCCTTTCAAATTACATGTAGTTATTTGATCCATTTTAAATACAGAGATGTTGATTTGTGCAGCTTTTACGACAAGAACAGCAATAGGTGTCCATCCTGCATATGTATAATATAAAACAGCAGCTAACAAAATTCAATAACATGTTAGCAAGAGACTAAAACAGACTTACTCCTTGCACAACATTAAGTGGTTTATTGACATAGACTATTACTACAGGAAACAATATGCACTTAGACTAAGTATTAGTATTTAAAACTGTTTAAATGTCAACAGCTAGTAATCTCCATAAAGCACAGTACTGTGTACAGTCCTGTGTAACGTGCATTTGATTCACAGTCTTTGTTTCCTCTAGGATTTTCCGGAATAAGAGCTCTTCTTACAATAAAGACATTAAAGACCCGTGTGGCTTGCTAACTCAAGCATGGGGGACTGTTTTCTGGAGATGTTGACTCACCCTAAATATACTCTTCTCTATTTTGGTTGAAGCGCTTAACATGTCACGGCTGCTCTCCCCTATAGAGGAAAACACGGCTACGCTTCATTTTTGCCTGGGGTCAGGATCTCCCCGAGGGAGAGAGCGGACCGCCGTATCAGCAGGGCCATCCCAACACGTATAATCTGTAATGCACAGCTGCCTTTTACTACATACTACTGTTCTACCACTGAGGCCTGACAGTGCCAAGGCCTGTGGTGGCTTGGGCGGTGCAGGCCTCAGAAGTTTGTTTTTGTCTCGAAGGCTCCAAAATCATATCTCACCACCTGAGCGCCTGGCTCAGTGATTCACTCGTGTGCGGCGGGAGAGTTGAGGAAAGAGGGTGGATCACTTCACTTTGGATTACACAGAACTTTGTTTCACATGTAGTGTGAGCACAATCTCGAAATCAACTCTGCTGTAATTTATTCTGATCTAATATGATCTAATGCTCTTTTATAGTTTACTGTATAGTCAAAGCCAATACAGGGCAATCAGATACCTCAAACGATTTTTGGGAGAAACTAAGAAAGCAAGCAGATGTTAAAGTCATAACATTCGTAAAAATCTTATGAGAGAACACACACAGAGTAAAAAAAAAATATCATTCAAACACAGTTAAGATTCAAAACTGGCAACAAAAGCACAATATCCAGAGTTAGCAATATAATCTGTCATCCATTTCTAATCTGTCGAGACATCTGAGTATCCAACACTGTGTATCTGTGGATTTATTTGCTCAATTGAAGCCTACTTTCAGACGGGATTGGACCTTTGCTGGACCATGTTGACAGACTGATCCTTTATTGACACGTAATGAGAGACAGAGCCTGGAAACCAATCAGGTCTACTCAGACCGGGCCAGGGCAAACCGGGCCAAAGTAGACCAGGCTTGATCCAATTTACCATGAAAAACAAACAAACAGGAGTTCAAATTGTTGGCCCAAATGCTATAAAGACTATACGGTAATTAAAAATTAACTTTATTCCCTCTGCAAAACAAAACCCTGTTTCAACTACATGCTTATGTAACATGCTTTCTATCGTAATCCAATGAAGGCATGTTGACGAGACAATAAACCAGTTTTTATTTGCATGAGGAGGAAAGTGCATCTTTCATCACTTCTTCCACAGTGCCCAAGGCTGCTTCCTTCTCCGTGGTGCGGCCAGCACCCGTCCAGCCACACAGGAAGCATCTTCCACTGCTCCCCCTCTCCCTCCTCTCTCCTCCCTTCCCTCCTTTCTCTCTTGGTCTCCTCCTCACTCGCCCATGGTGGAAACTATTAACAGGGCAGGGTTCCATGGAGCAGTGTGGCGAGGTTATCGTTCACACAGCTTTCCCTCTCCCTTTCCTTCTGTCTGTCTGTCTCTCTCTCTCTCTCTCTCTCTCTCTCTCTCTCAGTGCAGCAATCCTCAACACAGCCCAATATAGCGGGGGAGACTCGCTGCCTTCTGTTTTTAAACCTCCACAGCCGCAGGGTAACGATTTTTCCTGATACGCGCGTGGTGAAAATGCGTAAGACTTGACCTTTTTTTCATGGGCCTCGGTGTGTCACAGGCAGGGGTGACATGGGAAGGAAAATGTGATGGCCGGCTGACTGCAAAACAGTTTTGTTAAGTGTCAACAGGAGAGTAATGTAAAGATGTGAATAGGAAGCTCAGAGTTTAAAGGAATAGTTCAACTTTTTGAAAAATATGCTTGTTTCTTTTTTCTTTCTGAGAGTGAGAGAGAGAGTGATTAATTTTAATATTATCATGGTATCTGGTACTTTAGGTACATTTTCAACCACCATATTCATGTGTATTTTATGAAAAAAAGTATATATATATATATATATATATATATATATATATGTATTCTTTTTTTCATGCTGGGGTGATGTATAAAAAAAATAGAAGTCATGGTCATGTCATGGTATCAGATTCTGCTTCTTCTACTCTAGACAGAGCATTCATATCCATATCCAGTCATATCGCGCTGCACTCACTGACACACTCAGGTTGGTTTGGGGAACTAGTAGTCTGGTTTACCAGATGTACAGTGCAGGGATAAATCCTGCCATCCGTCAGAATCTATCTTGCAAGGGCACATGTATCATCTCCCTGTACATCACTATAGCAACTGATAAAAACACCACATGGTACTTATGGACCAGTATTTCCCACAATATTGCATTGAGTGTATGCATTATATACATGGAAAGAGACAGCCTGATCTTATGAAATGGTGTAATGGCAATAACACGCCAATTTGTTGAGTGCTTTTACATCGCATATTATCACAACACATTTTTGCTTTTCGCATGTCATTTCAAGCCATGTAGTCGCACCGGCCTGAATGTAGTATAAAGAGCGAGAAAGTCCACGTTTTTGGTGGATGGATCAACAAACACAAGACTTTGACCCAGGAAGCTGCTGTTCATGTCCTGTGTGAAACCAAACATCAACGCTGAGATACATACGTAACTTCATTAGCATAACACACATACTTATTTTAACCCAAGCAATGTTTTCTTAAACCAACCAAGTTTAAGTCTGAATTCACAAAGGCATCATAGTTGACACAAAAAAGTGGCGTCAAGGGTTCCCGAAGTGTATGTGACGAGTTGGGAATGAGAACAGGGCATCAACACGCGAAAAGTGGTGTGCCAATCATATGCTTTCCCATGAGATCACGTTGAAATATACAGTACGTGTACGTGTGTGCATGAGGCTGTATTCATCTGTGTATATTCGCATCCCTCCCCTACAACTTGAAATTCAGTGGTTGTAATGGAACTGCTCACATACGGTGTACTGTACTGCAGTCTGTCCTCTCATTTCTAATCACTCAGCCAGCCTCATCGTCCTCCTTTCCTCCTTCTCCTCCTCCACAGACTGCTGAAAAGCTGTCATTGATGAAAACACTGTGAGGGGGTGAGAGGTGCTTGGGCCCCATGGGCTCGTGTAGCAGCTCCACTGAAAGACTCCCATTTAAACACACACACCTGTTAACAAACAGCAACAATGGGCTGCATGGCTGCCAGCTCAGTGAGTTCCATACCCTGACCCCACTCCCACCCTCGGCCCCCTGGCGGATATTAAAGAGCCTCTATTTACCCATACTGGCACACAGCTCACAGGCCCCACAGAGGCTGGCCTGCCCAGGGTGTCCTCAATCCACCATTGTCCGGTGATGGAGAACTAGGCGGATGGATGGCAAGGAATGCCGAGGTAAAATTGAGTGCTGGATGGGTGTCTTGTTCTAGATCTGTCAGAAATGTTGTAAAAGGTGTAAAAGAAAAAAAAAGAAAAAATAACCTACAATCAATTCAGCTAAACGCTGCCCTGCTTGTCCCCATAGAAACGTGTTGTGGTATTAGGAATCATGTCACTTTTACTTCTCTTTTGTGGATGGTGTCTAAACTGTGGCATATACTGAATATGCTGATGTTTTGTTAGATGTGCGGAAGTTTTGTTGTGTGTACTTTGGATTTTAATGTCGCAATCTCAATAATTTTCATTTATGTCTGTTAAGTCACTATCGTGTGTGTGTGTGTGTGTGTGTGTGTGTGTGTGTGTGGGTGTGTGTGTGCGCATGTGTGTGCTCGTGCAACTGCGCATGTGAGGAGAGGAGAGAAAGACAGACTCAACAGTGCGCTGCAACACGTCTTTCAGTGAAAATTAATGGCATTCATTTAACATTCATGAAAATGAAACAGAATGTGGTCGGTACCAGCTCGAATTACCTAAAGTTACGGTAGATCGACCTCAGTGTTTTAATCCGTCAAAATGACGGACAGCCTTCAGATTTTTCCGTCATTGTCAAAAAATGTGGTCAATGACAGTAAATATTCGGTTATTCGGGAATCTCAGGTGAGGGGTGATTACAGGGCAGGTGGGAGTGGTCAGATCTACAAATCATATGAGAGTTAGTGATTTGGCAGGTAAACAGAGAAAAAACATGAAAGATGGTCTAGTGTATATCAGGCTGGACCTGTGACACTTTAGTGCACAAAAAGTACTCATTTTGTTATATTTATTTTATGATGTCCTCCAGATTAAATGAAGAAATAGGTCATTTGTCTTTGCCTTCCAAAACATTGCATACAAGTGCCTCTATTCTCAGGATTGCATCCTTCCAAAATGCATATGGACCATTACAGAATTGGTTCAAATGACCGTTTTCTGATCTGCCACATCTTTGGTTAGGTTTAGGCATAACAGCTACTTGATTGTGCTTAGGGGATAATAATAATAATGGTCATATGGTTAAAGGAGACAGGAAGTAAACAGCAGTTTGCCATATCTAAGTCATCCACCCTGACCACTTCCACAAGATGTTTTGCAGTTTTTATACCAATGTCACATCATACTACATCTGCTTTTGCAGACAACAACCATAATTCACACAACCACAAAAGATACAGTAAACAGTTCATGTTTGGCTTTTAAACATATGACCTATGTTCAGGGACCAAAATTAGCACCATTTTCTCGCCAAATGCTAGTAAATTATGCAAGTGGCTCGCAGATTTGCTTCACTTACTGGCCAAAAACAATGGTAACTATTGAGTGGTAGGTAGATTTTGAACATTCACTGGCCATTTGGGCAGTGAGCAAAAAAGTTTATTTTGGACCCTGCCTATTTTTTCTGGCGTGTACAGACACTATTTTAATCACAACTTGTTGAAGGTTGCAACTAATGATTTTATTTTCATTATGGATTATAAAATATATAAAAGAAAACATACATACACACTGCGCACTCTCTCCCTGCACGGAGGGACGAGGCGCGACTGTCAACCGACCTCACTGCCCCGTCTTGAAACACGGACTTGTCTCGTTTACCATGCTTATTGCATGGGTTAAAGCAAAAAACTATTTGTAAGCCTGAAAAGTTGCCGAGGAGGAAATGTGTACAATGTACTGAATTAAGTATGATTTTAAAACTGCTCTATGCCTGAAATCAGGCATGGTGCCTGTGGGTATTTTTATGACTTTTTTGCCATGTCCTCAACATTCATATCTACAGCCTATATGTTTATGATTAAATTATTTACTAGAGCACAAAATAAATGTGTTTACAAGAGCACAAAGTTCTCCATAGACCTAGCCTATCAATTTTCCTTTCAAAGATCGATGCATTTAGAAGGTGAAAATTTGTGTGAGATATTTTTTAATATCATAATATATATCGCAATGTCATTTTTTTCCCCAATATCGTGCAGCCCTACTACACATCTACGCAAACACGTGGTTGAAAAGCAAGCCCATTGGGAGGTCCCGACCCCCAGGTTGGGAACCACTGGTTTAGTCTATTACAATCACCAATATGCCAGTTTTGTCCCATTTTACAATGATATAAAACAGATCAATTGACTTAAACGATTAACTGATTATCTGTAGACATTTGCCAACTATTCCAGACTAGTGATAATCAAATCAGGTGATCCCATCCATAAAAACTCAACTGACCTTTCAAATAAGTCTTTTAATACGTTTTTCGAGGATAAAGAAATATGTCACTATTGAGACCAAAAGTTTTTGCAGTGTGAACATCCTTAGACGTAAAGCCAGCAGGGACCAGCCACCGCTGATGGCCACCATTCTTCAGATGGGGCCGCTCTCCAGTTCGGCTGTGACCACTCCTTTTGTGCTCGCTGAGGGGGGCCAGCCATTCAACCCTACGAGACGGATAATAGCCTTGCTGGCCTGCTCCCCCCTCCACTCCCCGCCACTGCTCCATCCTCCCATAAAATTCCCCACTTTAATTGCGTTCCCTGGAAGCCAGTAGGAGAAGAGGAGGAAGAACTTAGAGGGAGGAGGGAAAATAAAGAACTCTATAGTGGGGAGCCTGTATTCATCCCTGGCCTATGCATTGCAAACAACAAACTGCGAACCACAGTCTAGGAAGAAAGAGGCACAACGGTCAAAAGCAGTGGAGGACTGGCCCACCAGTGTCCAATTCAGCGGGCCCTGGCTTCTTTAATAACTGATCGAGCTCACAATTAAACCCTGCTCGCTGGTAATACAAGTCTCCTTAGAGGCTCAATTGCCATTGGTGGGAGACAGGGCCACTGTTGTGTCCCGGGGATTAAAGCAGGCAGGGGGAATCAAAAGCCATTTTACAATACAGTAATCAGCATGTTTTCCCTCTGAAAGGCCCTCTGCTCCCCCATTTAGAAAACACAGAGCATTACCTCCTTTCTGCTCTCTACAAAACCCATTCAGCCACCCGCTTTATTATATGGATTAATCCTATGTGTTGTTGGGAGCCCTGGGGTCTGTGAAGCAGGGGGGTGGAGGTGAAGAAGTGTCCACTCCAGACAGGTTGGTAAGGGCGGGGAAACCCATGACCTGGCCAACGACACATTCCCCAGCTGTCCCCCTTTACACAACCTGCAGTTTGCCTCCTGAGTGCAGATGAACCTCAGCATGGAAAGTTGTAGACTCTCCCTCAATTATGTGAGAAGTAAAAAAAAAAATTATACTGTAGACCACTGTGACTGATCTAGGAATTCACGATCCTGTTACACATTTTTAGTCAAGTCTAGTCAGTGGAAATTGTGACTAAAATATGAAGTAAAAAAGTCTATTTTTTAAGCCAAATGAACAAAACTGAGCAACACCAACAACAAAAAAACAATAGCCTACCCATGACCAAATTATTTTCAGTCAAGGTGCCACAGACTTGGATTGTGCTGCACAAGTACTTTGGAAAGTTATTAGAGAGACATTTGTGATATTGGTTTGCTGTTGATAACCACTTTTGCAAGATGCCCAGAGGCAGAACACCAGTTTTCTTTGTTGATATTGAGACAGAAAGTAAATGCTGTAGATCACTGGTGATGCAAGACTTTACTGATAAGAAATGGGTGTTAGCAAGTGGAAAAAATATTTTTTTTAAAAGTCCACTGACCATGCTGCATTTTAATTGTGAGTGCCAGTTTGCTTTACTTTGTTTGTATGTTTCTGTGGTGTAATGATGTGCAATTGCGTGTTCAATAATGTTATATCCAGTTGATTATTTTACTGGAATTATTCAATCTCAGCTTGTGATTCATACTTGTAGTGATCTGGCTGGGAATTAAATATTTAATTTGTGTTTTCTCCATTATCATTAAAGTGCAAAGTATTCTTGCACTAAAAGCAGACAGGGCCTAAACTGTTGTGTATTGTAACACAGTTTAAAAGGTAGAACTGGAGGAGCATGCTGTCTTAATACAATGACTGAACTAAGAAATACAACCAGTGTTTAATCAACCAAACACTAAATCAAAGTTAAATACCTAAAATAGGACGAGAAGTCACACTGCGGTAAAAGAATAAGCCTGAACAAAAGACAGGTAATTGACAGGTAATTTGTACAAGCATCAATTACAACCCATGTTTTCCTTTCTTGTTAGGCGTCGCCCTCTACTGGCTGTAGTGATTATGACGGGAGCAAAGCAGGAAGTCATGTAACGTAGTATTAAGAATGAGAACACAGGACTTTGACCCAAGAGGCGGCTGTTCGTTCCGTCCCGTTTAAAAAGAAAACAGCGAATAATTTTAACTTTGTTCTGTGTCACTTGCATAATTACGTCATGTATGTAGGTGTGGAGGTGAAGTAAAGTAAAATAATTTACTGTTTTTAACCGAAACTGCACAATCTTTTCTAACCCTAACCAAGTCGTTTTTCCAAACTGC
Source organism: Heterobranchus longifilis (assembly GCA_028570985.1). NCBI lineage: Eukaryota > Metazoa > Chordata > Actinopteri > Siluriformes > Clariidae > Heterobranchus > Heterobranchus longifilis. The sequence continues at coordinate 4,147 of JAOVVB010248951.1, read as the reverse complement.
GACCGTTATACAATGTTAGCGTGTTTAAGAACGTGACCATCACGTTTAGGTATGAGGAGAGCAAACACTTGTATGGGTTATATTAGAGGGTAGAAACAAACAACTTATGTGGTCTTATGGTTTGGAGGACTTGTCGAGACAAAATCCAAATATGGATTTCAAAATTAACACTGGTGTTGACTGACAAATTATGATACTTATTCAAGTGAAAGATATTTACAAGCCTCAGTCAGGACAATTGGTATGGTGTAATATAAAATTAATTATCAATCACTGCATGATGTGAGACCAAAGACTCAACATCAAAAAGTCATTTTTATGGTCACAAATGTTGACTGATGGGGAAATTCTATGCAGTCTACAACAAGAAACATCTGGAGGAGAAGGGAAGCAGACAGATGTGTTGCAGCAGTGAAACAACAATACCATTTTTTTTCTTAATAATGCTATCAAAGGATCTATTATATAGCCTGTTTTTCCGCTGTGTCTGGGCATAATGTATTGTGAAAGGCGAGATCCATGTATTACAATGGGGAGAGGAAGTATTCGATGTCGCTCTCCTTCAGCTTCCCGATCAAAACCACATACATCTGATTCAGTTTATCCTGTGTCATCCACAGCCATTCACTTCATTGATCTCCACGAGGAAAAAAAAAAAAACCTGCTGCATGTCAAGGACTTCGTATTCTTGAATGCAATGCAAATCAAGAAACACAAGTGTTGATTGTTAAAGATGGGGTGTTTGCAAGTGCACGCCAAGGATGGAAAAATATTTAAGTGACAGACAAGCGACCATCTGTCAGCTGAGACACTGCTGTTCTCAGTCACCAATGTAAAGTTACAGCGCTGAACTTTTGTTAGCATAATGGTCCTTAACTTAATGGTCCACATCTGCAAACTACTGGACAGTTTCCATGTACAGTATGAATGCAGAGCAGGGGATGTGCAAACATTTTAAAGAAGAATTTAAAGTAACTTCACAGAACTCAGTCCCCAACAATACATGCACACTACTCACAAGTATTTCTGCTTTGACCTGCTCTGTTTGATAATGAAAGGTTTTAAATGATTTATTGCTTTAAAAGCCATATCAGAGATCAGAGAGTGGCTTCACAACAAAAAGTGAAAACACAAAATTGGAATCTGCCATCATTTTAACCCTATTGCCACGCATATGCCACGATGCTAGACCACCGAAAAACAACACCATAAGTAGTTTATACAAGCAGAAATTATGTTTTATTGTTAGCTGTAATTTCCTCCTACCTCTGCACTGAATAAAATGAAGCAATTTAATTGATTCTGGCATTAAAAAAATCTACTTTAAAAATCGCACCAAAAAAATCGCAGCACTTAGGTGAAAAGATTTTTTTTCCCACCCCTAATAGAGCAATTTTCTAGTCTACTGATCACTCAAAGTGCTTTTCAACACATGCCAACATTCTCTCTCACACACACACACACACACTCACACACTCACACACTCATCAGGAGCTCCTCTCTCTGGAGGAGCCGGAGATTGACCCAGCAACCTGTCCGATTATTAGACGAACGCGTTACCTCCTGAGCCATGCCGCCTCGGGCTGGGCATTATATCGATATTATATCGATATCGTGATATGAGATTAGATATCATCTTAGATTTTGGATATCCTAATATCGTAATATGGCATTATTGTTGTCTTTCCCTGGTTTTAAAGGCTGCATCACAGTAAAGGGATGTCATTTTCTAGACTAGAGACTGAGGATGAGTCTATGCTGCCCCAAACTTTTCTCACATATTGCATCAAGGTCAAATCTTATGCAATTGCTTCTTGTCTGAATCTATTTTTTTTCATATAGTGTTAAATCACTGACCAAGGCACTGGATGAGTAAAGCTGTATGCACTGATACTAATTCTCACACTAATGCTTTACACACAATCTGCACCATTGGAGGCCATTATCAGTGTGTTGAAACAGCCCATTAAAAGGCATCACGATGACATCAGTCTCACCCACCCACCCACCACATCTCCGTATGTTATCTTCTGCATCTTGAAACATCACTTTGCAGAAAAGAAAATGTAGCACGGTAAAGTAAAAATCCATCCGACGCGTGGGCAGAATGGCCTAAGACAAACTTTTATCAATTTGAAGACGCTCCCCCACATTCCTGACCACCCCCCCCTTTGCTTTCTGTGCAAGCCTGTTGCAAGCAATTTAGTCCATGGCCTCTGTGTTTAAATCAGAAAGGAAAAAAAATCCAAAGAATAAAATCGAGGTCTTCTTGAAGTGCTAAGGCAATGGAGAAGATGACATAAGATGGTACTGTGTCTCCAGGCCTGTTCTGTGTATCATGACAGATTGTTACTTCACAGACATCTCATGCCTCTGTTGTTGATGTCAGGTTGTTGTTTTTTTCATAAGGAAGGTAGTGGCAAATTGTTTTAGGGGGGGGGGAGGTTAAGAGCATGCTGTTCGAAAGAAAGAAAGAGGGATGGAGAGAGATGGTCAGAGGGGAGAGGGAAAGACATGAGAAAGTGGGAGGGATGGAGGGAACAGGAGTAGAAGAAGAGAAAGATCTCCAGTGAGTTTGGCAGCTTTCCACAGAAACCATTAAACACAATGTGCATGGCTGTGTGTGTGTGTGTGTGTGTGTGTGTGTGTGTGTGTGTGTGTGTGTGTGTGCAGGTGTATTTATATGTATTTGTGTGCTCTACTCTTCTCTCTCCCAGGTAACCACTCAGTCCGCCTGGCTGGAGGTACAACGCACTAGAAAGTGGTACCTGAGTCTCAGAAGTCGTCCTCCCTTGGGGCGACGTTGCTCAGTACTGTATACCTGCAGACGTCAGCACTGGCATCCATATTGGCTTTTAACGGTGACACAACAGACTTGTCCTTAGTGTTTTTATGTAACAGTCTTAATGAGAAAGTTGATGAAATCCTAATATGATAAGAAAGAATATAGAAGACACCGACTACATGCACTCTGCCATTTCAGTTGTTAGGCTTTATGACATTTGAGAGTAATATTGATGGATGGACAATCTCAGATGACGATTTAGCTTCTGGGGGGGCGACGGCCAATATTTTGGGCGTGTAGCTAACAGATATCCAGGCCAAGACTTCCTCTTCCATGCGCCACTGCAGTCATTGTTTACGGTCCGATTAGCAATTTGAGATGAAGAATGGAGTTGAAATTGGGAAACGACGTCTATAAACAGATATCTGCATGTGAATGCAGATAAATAACAACAAAAAGTTAAAGCTAAATCGCCGTTAGATGATAGCCGATATGTTCCGAGATTGCATTACAGCCAATGCATTCTGCCTTTTTTGCTCACACATGGACTGCATGCAACCCAAGCACACTCAAACGTGATTGGTCGGACTACAAATGGAAACCAGAGCGCTTCCGCTAAACAAATCTTGTCCCATTGGCTACAGATTCTGTATTCATATGCACATATTCATATGTCAAATAGGCTAGAAATTAATGAATGGATACCTGTGATGGAAGATGTCTCTGAAACTTGTTTGACATTTGTCAACCTGGGTGTTTTTCTAATATTTTTGTCCATTTTGATAATTAGTCATGATAACATTTTACTCACCACTTTTGTTGTGAATGACTGTTCTGTCCTCATTACAGTTTTTTATGCAATTTGACAGGCAGTTTAACTCATTCCCTCAATTATCACTGTGAACGATTTGACTTCTTTAATGGGGTAAAACTGAGACAAAGGGTACAATTAGGGCTGCACGATTATGGCCAAAATGATAATCATGATTATTTTGATCAATATTGAGATCACGATTATTTATTGATTTAAGGGACAAACTATTTTTGTTGCACTTTCACATTTAAATGAACAGAGCATTGCTTTCACTTCTATGTTGTGTTACATTCCTGCTACTGTGCAAATCTTTGCATCAAAATAAGATCATTATTCACATGTGCATCTTCCAGATGCAAAATATATACAAATCCTTCTTTTATATTTCTGGAAGGTGTTTTATATTTACAGATTACACATGGATTGTCGAGGATTCACACGAATAATATTGAGATAACAAACTCTGTACAACTGCAGGTGAACGCCTCCTGCAGGTGGAGAGCAGAGGGGAGGCTCCTGCACTCTCCACCAAACAGTCTATCACTTTT